>JAGKTI010001813.1:55320-76511 GCA_018397915.1 Birgus latro
TGTGTGTACAGTAAAAGTCTATTAATCCAAATGGCAGTGGACCGAGGATCATTCGGATTATCAGATTTTTCGGATTTTGGGGTGTGACCCCTAAGACACTTAATTTCATGTTTAAACTGAAATTTTACCGAATGGATCACTTTTCATTCATTCATAATACAATATAGCACATCTTTACATTACTTTATGTATTACACAAATTTTTTACTTAATAATGTATTACTGAAGTCACGAACTGTAATTGGTAAATTAAGAGATGTTATGGGTTGTTTAACACACCAGTAATGCGTAGTGTTGAAAACAGCAGCTGTAGGCAGGTAAATCCAATTAGAGAGAGTAAGTCCAGGGTTATTAATAATATGCATGTATTGTAAAACCTATCTATCTATCTATCTATTGCCAGACGCCATAATCCCGTAAGGGGTGGCCATTTGACTTTGAGTTATTTGTTTTACAGGGAGGGGCACTAACCCTCCACACCAACCCACTTGTTGACACGTAGGGAGCACGTATGGTTTGGTTATATGGTTACCACCCAGCGTTGTAAATGGTTTCTTGGCTTACAGGAAACCATTTGGCTTGTCACTCAATGTAAAGCCACCTGTAAAGGAAAGAAAAGCAATAAGAAGTGATAGGAAAGATAGGAAAAATAGGAAGAGAGGCAGGTAAATCCAATTAGAGAGGGTAAGTCCAGGGTTATTAATAATATGCATGTATTGTAAAACCACAGAAATTTAATATGTATTACTGTGGAAAATTCCTTAAACCTACAGTACAGATCCAAAAGTGGTCGGAGTTGCCAATCCATGCATTACCTGATCCATGACCACACTGCTTGGCACTTCAGTGCATTTGGCGCCCATTTTGAATTTTGATTTTTTAACTTTTGGAGTTTTGTCAGTCTTCTTCAAAAATTCAGATTATTGGGATGTTCGGATTAATGGACTTTTACTGTATACAGTATATATATATGATATTATTCATGTACAAGCTTAGCCAGCAGAATTGGCAGCAACGTAAACATTGTAATTGTCTTTCACAAGACCTCTCCCCAGATCATAGCGCCTTGAAAAGAGGAAAGTCTGTGAGCTTTCCCCATAAAAGAATCACCAGAAGTCAGTTGTCTCATGAGTAATGGCAGTTTTATTATATAATCATGAGTAATGGCAGTTTTATTATATAATCAAAGAGCAGAGTAGGAAAAAGATTAATCAGAGAGAGATGGCTAGTGAACAGCTCTAGACTCTTCAAAGTGCAAGGGATCATCTTCACTTTGTAACAACACACTTGGATGTGCTGGTGAAAGTTTCAGCAATTCAGCAAGATTCTGTACTTTGTTTTATCAAAGTGAAGAACTTTTAAAGTATTGAGACAGTTTAAATTATATTCTAGCCTTTACTGGCAACCACCTTAACTCAGTTAGAGATAAAATAGTTTGGATTCATGGGGGAAGGCCAGAGATAAAATAGTTGGGATTCATGGGGGAAGGCCAGAGATAAAATAGTTGGGATTCATGGGGGAAGGCCAAAGATAACCCTTGCTGCCCTATTTAATACAGATCAAACCTCCTTTAATAGATTAATTGGAAGACCAATTTATAATAAATTGCGATAATTAACATGAGACAAAACCATTGTATGGAACAGTGTTAAGAGGCATTGTCTATTTAGAAACTGTTTTCCAGAATACTGTACAGGTTTCTGATGTGCAGGTTACAACTTCTGACAGCTTAATTAATATGCTCTTTGTAATTTAGTTTTAAATTGAAATGTACCAGCAGATTTCAAACTGAACAGACTGGACGAAGTCGTGACTTGCCAGTGTTCAGGGTCAGGGCACTGTCAGATCACCATCCCTTTTGTTTCCTCAAATAATAATTATTTCTTCTTTACCATCATTCAGTTTGTCTCTCTCTTAGTCATCTGGATCTTAATATCAGACATTGGGGATTCCAATTTGTTCAAAGCACCTTTAATATCAGTCATCTAAACATAAAGCTGCATGTCTTCAGCATAAAAATTATAGGACACATCATGTGCATTAAGTAGAGATGATAAAACTGCATCTGTAAACTGCAAGTAGAATTGTACCAAAAATGGTTCCATGGGGGACTCCATACAGAAGGGCAACTGAGTCCGAGCATATAACAAGGGCTTATTGTGTGAGGAGGAGAGGTTTCCATCTTCCCAATCCCGCCTCTGCATGAGAATGGTTGGGAAGTATTTTATATCTTTTAATCTTGGATATAAAATAGATTTGACCATTTGGTTCTATTTAGCTCATAGACTTTATGAATTGTATAGGTTAGAGTTGTACAGGAGAGAGTTCCAACATACTTGACCTTTTCCTAACAACTAATCCTGCTTACACTGATAATCTTTTCTCTCCGTTGGGCTCCTCCGATCATAACCTTATTACCTTAACCTGTCCTATTGCTCCAGTACAGCCTGTGGACCCTCCAAAGAAACGCTGCCTGTGGCACTTTAGAGCTGCAGATTGGGAGGCCTTCAGGCAGTACTTCTTTGATTTTCCTTGGAATGATCATTGCTTCCATGGCCGGGAGCCGTCTGAGTGTGCCCTGCGTATTACGGAGGTTATTCTCTCGGGCATGGAAGCATACATTCCTTTTTCATATCCTCTGACTAATGCAAGAAAGCCTTGGTGTAATCACGCTTGTTCTAATGCTTTCCGCAAAAAAGAAAGGGCCTTTAAAAGGTACCGGAGCCAACCCACCCCTGAATCACATCTTTTTTATATTTCTGCCCGGAATCGTGCTAAGTCTGCTCTTCGCTCTGCTAAAAATAATTTCATCCGTGCTAAATGTTCCCAACTCTCCAACTCGAATTCTTCTCGCTCCTTTTGGCACCTTGCCAAAAACCTTTCTGACAACTTTACCTCATCATCCTTCCCTCCTCTTTTCTACTCTGATGGCTCTGTAGCTATTTCTTCTACTGATAAAGCAGATCTCTTTGCTCAGACTTTCTCCTCCAATTCTACCTTAGATGATTCCGGTGCTGTTCCTCCATCAATTTCCCCCTCAGACTTCCTCATGACTGGCATTAAAATTTCTTCAGCTGATGTATTTTCTGCCATCACTGGCCTCAATATTAACAAGGCATATGGGCCTGATGGAGTCCCTCCTGTTGTCCTCAAAAACTGTGCTTCTGTGGTTACACCCTGCCTAGGTAAACTCTTTCGCCTTTGTCTCTCAACTTGTACCTTTCCTTCTTGCTGGAAGTTTGCTCTCATTCAGCCAGTCCCAAAGAAGGGTGACCATTCCCAACCCTCTAACTATCGTCCAATTGCTTTAACATCCTGTGTATCAAAAGTTTTCGAATCAGTTCTTAACAGAAAAATTTTAAAGCATCTTTCCTGTCACAACCTTCTTTCTGATCGTCAGTATGGGTTCCATCAGGGACGCTCCACTGGCGATCTTCTCACCTACCTTTCAGATTCCTGGTCATCCTCCTTTTGGGACTTTGGCGAAAGCTTTGCCATTGCACTTGACATCTCAAAGGCTTTCGATCGAGTCTGGCATAAATCTTTGATTTCCAAACTGCCCTCTTACAGTTTCTATCCTTCTATCTGTGCCTTCATCTCTAGATTCCTTTCTGGTCGTTCTATAGCTGCTGTTGTAGACAGCCATCGTTCTTCTCCTAGACCTATCAACAGTGGTGTTCCTGAGGGCTCTGTTCTATCACCAACTCTCTTTCTTTTATTCATCAATGACCTTCTAAGCTGAACATCTAACCCTATCCACTCATATGCTGATGATTCCACCCTTCACCTTTCCATTCGATTTCCGCAACGTCCATCTCAGCAGTTACTTCAGGAAACAAGGGATGAGGGTATGGCACACCTAATGTCTGACTTGGCTCATATCTCTGATTGGGGTAAAAATAATCTTGTTATTTTTAATGCATCAAAAACTCAGTTCTTACACTTATCAACCCGACAAAATCTTCCTCAGGATTACCCACTAATGTTTAATAATGTCCAGCTCAGTCCTGCATCATCCTTGAACATGCTAGGGGTTTCATTCTCTCGGGATTTGTCTTGGAAAGAACATATTACATCTCTTGTGAAATCTGCTTCCAAGAGATTAGGTGTGCTGGGCCGACTCCGAGCTTTCTTTACCCCTGCACAGATGTTGACCTTGTACACGGGTTTTATTCGCCCGTGTATGGAGTACAACTCTCATGTGTTGGGAGGCTCCCCACATGCGGTTCTTCTCAATAGGGTGGAGTCAAAGGCTTTTCGTCTCATTAACTCTCCTCCTCTTACTGATTCCCTTCAACCTTTGTCTCTTCGCCGCACTGTTGCTTCTTTATCTCTCTTCTATCGCTACTTCAATGATCACTGTTCCTCTGAACTGTCTGCTTGCATCCCTCCACCTCTACGACGGGCACGTAGTACCCGTCTGGCAACAAACTCTCATCCCTTTTCTGTCCAACTCTCTAATGCAAGAGTTGACCGTTACTCCCAGTCATTCATTTATGCAACTGGTCAACTCTAGAACTGTCTCCCTCTGTCTGTATTCCCTGCTTCCTATGATCTCCAATCTTTCAAACGCAGTGTGTCCAGGCATCTCGAAATGAATGGATCTTGAATTTGGCTCTCTTTTGTATTGTTTTTACTTTTTCTTGGAAGGAACAGTATGCGGGCCCATGGCCCTTGGTTCCTTCTTCCTTGCATTAAAAAAAAAAAAAAAAAAAGATACTGTATAGCCTAAATCCTCCCAATATGAGAAACCTTTCCTAAGTAGAATAAAATCATCTGGTAGCAGCAAGAGTAAAGATTTAAGGGGTAAATTCTTTACAAGGTAGACTGTCTCTTAAGTACAATAGACTCAGAGTATTTTTGGTTTAGGAAGCCTTCAGGGTTTCAAAAGGCTGTAACTAGCTCTTGTAGATGCCTTTTTCCCTATGCTGTGTTGAAATACTCAATTAGAGGCCATCTCCAAGCTTTATTTTACCTGTTGTTATGAAGAAAACCTTAAAAGCACTTTATCATATCTGCTGTGACACCTGAAGTAGAAGTTAAAACACTTACAGAACTCACTCAGTACTCCATTCACCCTCACAGATGTCTTAACTCCAAAATATGCCTCAGTGAAGATAAAATTAACGGCTATGTATTATTATTATTATTATTATTTAATGACATTTTTTTTTTTTCCCCCAGAGAAATTCAGAAGCGACTGGCAGCCATCAGTGATTTGGCAGAACTGTCTGGCAAGTTTCAAAAGAGTGGATTCTCCAGTATGTTTACTGATGCAGTGACAGCTAGAGATGCTTAAGTTGGACAATTCTTGCTCAGGGTAAATCATAGTGCCTTAATTATATTGTACCTTTATGATGATTGAATTAATTCCTATAATTGTTTATATTTTAAGCACTTATGCTAGATATCCTTACATGGCTTGAAATGTATTTTACAGTTCAGATGTGGAAGATGCATTGTATCAGAGGTACTCAGTGTTGAGTGTTGATCCAGTATTTAGATACTGATAGCCAGGGATGTTTTGTTGTATATTATAGATCTCGAGTATCAGTTTGGTTTGGCAGACTTATCCCTTTCACATTGGGTGGCATGTCGACGTGCCACTAAGGAAATGTCTGTAGCCATTGGGTGGCATGTCTACGTGTTCTGAACTTTTTATATTTGCGTGCCAGTACTGGGGGCCCAATAGTGATTCGGTATCAGGAGGTGGCAAGACTGAGGAGTTGCCATTAGGGGAGGACTCTTTTTTGTCTCATTTTCGTCACGTACTAAAAGTATGTTGAGGTGTGCAGTACAAGATGTTTTGCTGCTGTGGCAGCTTTCTTGGATCTGATGGAAGCGATGTCTGATCACTCAGATTATCTTGTCAGATGAAAGTGAGAGTGAAAATGAAAGTGCTATTATAAAAGAAAGGAAAAAAAAACAGCTTTGAGTTTAACATTATACCAACTGGCATACACCTGGCAGTGGAGGAGCTCCAAAAACTACAGATTTTGACAGCTCACCACACAGGTAATTATTAATTTTTTTACATTATATTGGACATCATTTTACTCAGGAAATTATGGTCTATTTTTTGGTGTGGAATATTTTATCAAAACACTTATCTTTATATATCTGAAAACCTCCGTGTGTGGGACATCTAGCCAATAAAAAACACCCGAAGTGAAAGGGTTAAGATATAGACTTGTTTCGGTAGGGAGCATCCACAAAGCTCCATCTCCCTGATAGCAGACCAAGATTCTTTAATGTGAACTTGGTGCTTGAACAAAAGTGAAATTTTTTCCTGGGATGAGCATACTGTATTACTGTTTATGTAAGGACAAACATGTCAGAGATTAATTCCTATAGGCATGGAAGTTTAAGTTAAGTTCTTTATGCATGGAATGCTTTAAAAAAAAAAAAAAGTTTTAAGCTGAATATCATCAGTTTTTCAGTATACCTACTTAACACCAGCCCTCATATGAGGCGATATGCAGGCTGCCCCTGGTCCCACTGATTGCCTCATATGAGGCGATGGGTCTCCGTGCCATAATTTCAAACTTGAGGAATTGTCAGTGTTTCCATGGGAACATTGACTCTCCCTCTACGCCATCAGAGCAGTTGCCAAGCCCTGCCATACCGCAGTTGCCAAATACTGCATATTTAGTAATTCGGTTCTAATTTGTAGCCCAGCAATGGCAGACTCACGCCCGTCTACCTCCCGCAGTGCTGGCATCTTATTGCTGCCCTTACACCCACACAAGAGGAGTAAATTACAAAAAGATGAGGGTGATGAAGTGTTCAAGCTCAGGAACATTTGATCTGATGACACAAAAATCAACTTAAAAAAAAAAAAGTCTGAAAACATTGACTCAAGGAAGGTAATCAGGTTGATAAGAATTAGCGTGGTGGAGTTTAACAAGCCTGGACTCAGCACTGAGAGCATGTTAAATTATCATCCTGTCTAACTTAATATTCTTGTCCAAAATTGTAGAGTGGGCAGTACATTATCAGATCCTACTACTGTATTGGTAGAACAAATTGGAGTTGTTCCCCTTGTCCAGTCAGCATGCTATAATTTTTTTTTTTTTTATATACAGTAGGCGCGGAAAGTGTTGACGCCATCTTAAAAAAAGAAAACATTCTTGTGGTTAGCAAGGAGAAACAAATAAATTAACACTCACCATTGAATTTAGTATTTACTGGCATTCCCCTTCACCTTTATTATCTTCTTAAGGTGTCTGGGGAGACCGATGGCGTAGTTTTGCAGAACAGATGGACTAAAACTGCTCCATAGCTGCAGCCTCAAGTTTAGGCAAAGATGATGTGTCCATACTACGCAGCTGCCGCTTCATGTGCGCCCATAAATTCTCAATGGGATTGATATCTGGGCTGTTTCCGGGCCAGTCTCGAATAAAGGGAGCCTCACAGTCTGTTAGCCACTGTTTCGCTTACTTTGCAACATGTGCAGGGGCAGAATCTTGCATAAATACTCTTTCCTTGGTTTTATCAAAAGAGTCACTTAAAACATCACATAAGAGCTCCAAATAATTGTTCTGGTTCACTTTTTCATTTGCAGGTAGAATTACCAACTACCAACACCATAATATGTAAAGCAGCCCCAAGCCATGAGTGAGGCTGGGTATTTAACAAACTTTGGAAGTGTACTTAGGATCCAAGGGGTCACTGCCTGGTCTGCGGTACACTCGTGATGAAGGGGTACCAGTGACAGTAAATGTTGACTCATCACTCCAAAGCACAGTTTTCCATTGCTTCTCACTCCAGGCAAGATATTTCTTACAAAAATTTACTCTCTTTTTCTTCTGAAGTGCAGTTAGCAGTGGTTTTTTACGAGCACAAAAACTCCTGTAGCCCAGATCGTCATGCAACAGCTGCTGCACACTTCTGACAGACACATCTGCCAGCAACTGTGGGTTATTTTCTTTTAAATCCCATGCTGTTAGCCTTGGATCCTTGCTAACTTGCCTTGAGATCAGCTGACGGGTCCTGAAGGTTGTCTTACGAGGTCTCCTAGGCTTGGGAAGTGGAGTGGGAGGAATGGCCTCCCCGCTGTCCTTGAACCACTTCACCAGTCTCTGCACTGTCCTCAGTCTAACACCATCTGATTTGCAGTAAATGGAAGTTTGTGGCCAGCTTTGTATAAAGTAATCTCTTCCACACGTTTGTCCTTGCTTGTGGTTACTTTAGGCATGATGAGAATGTGGTAGGTAACCAAATAACTGTGTTATTTGAGTCAAAACATGCCCTCGTGGTGCATCGCACACAGAGACAATCCTCCTCCTGTGGCTGCCCAAACATTACTGAGCCTGCTCCTGTGGTGTCAAACCTATCAAGCAGGGTTGCCAGCTCCCGTTGAAAAAGCGTCAGCTCATTTTGCATCACAGGGGAGGGTAGTATTGACCCTACTTCACTTAACGCGAAAAAGAATGACGTCGGCAAAAAAACGTCAATACTTTCCGCGCCTACTGTATATATATATATATAAGTGCAAGGAAGAAGGAACCAAAGGCCATGGGCCCGCATACTGTTCCTTCTAAGAAAAAACAAAAAACAATACAAAAGAGACCCAAATTCAAGATCCATTCATTTTGAGATGCCTGGACACACTGCGATTGAAAGACTGGAAATCATAGGAAGTAGGGAATACAGACAGAGGAAAACAGTTCCAGAGTTGACCTGTTGCATAAATGAAGGACTGGGAGTAACGGTTAACTCTTGCATTAGAGAGTTGGACAGAAAAGGGATGAGAGTTTGTTGCTAGACGTGTACTACATGCCCGTCATAGAGGTGAAGGGATGCAAGCAGACAGTTCAGAGGAACAGTGACCATTGAAGTAGCAATAGAAGAGAGATAAAGATGCAACAGTGCGTCGAAGAGACAGAGGTTGAAGGGAATCAGTAAGAGGAGGAGAGTTAATGAGACGAAAAGCCTTTGACTCCACCCTATTGAGAAGAACTGCATGTGGGGAGCCTACCCACACATGAGAGTTGTACTCCACACGGGGCGAATAAAACCCGTGTACGAGGTCAACAACTGTGCAGGGGTAAAGAAAGTTCGGAGTCTGCTTAGCACACCTAATCTCTTGGAAGTAGATTTCACAAGAGATGCAATATGTTCTTTCCAAGATAAATCCTGAGTGAATGAAACCCCAAGCATGTTCAAGGATGATGCAGGATTGAGCTGAACATTACTAAACATTAGTGGGTACTCCTGTGGAAGATTGTGTTGATAGGTGTTGATAGGTGTAAAAACTGAGTTTTTGATGCATTAAAAACAAGATTATTTTTACCCCAGTCAGAGGTACAAGCCAAGTCAGACATTAGGTGTGCCATAGCTTCATCCCTTGTTTGTTGAAGCATCTGTTGAGATGGACGTTGCGAGAACCGAATTGAAAGGTGTACGAGTGGATAGGGTTAGATGTACAGCTTAGAAGGTCATTGATGAATAAAAGGAAGAGAGTTGGTGATAGGACAGAACCCCAAGGAACACCACTGTTGACAGAACTAGGAGAATGATGGCCATCTACAGCAGCGGCTATACAACGACCAGAAAGGAAGCTATAGATGAAGGCGCAGATAGAAGGATAGAAACCGTAAGAGGGCAGTTTGGAAATTAAGGATTTATTCCAGATTCGATTGAAAGCTTTTGAGATGTCAAGTGCAATGACAAAACTTTTGCCAAAGTCCCTAAAGGAGGATGACCAGGAGTCTGAAAGGTAGGTGAGAAGATCACCTGTGAAGCATCCCTGACGGAACCCATACTGGTGATCAGAAAGAAGGTTGTAACAGGAAAGATGCTTTAAAAAATTTTCTGTTAAGAATTGACTCGAAAACTTTTGAGACACAAGATGTTAAAGCAATTGGACGATAGTTAGAGGGTTGGGAATGGTCATCCTTCTTTGGGACTGGCTGAATGAGAGCAAACTTCCAGCAAGAAGGAAAGGTACAAGTTGAAAGACAAAGGTGAAAGAGTTTACCTAGGCAGGGTGTAACCACAGAAGCACAGTTCTTGAGGACAACAGGAGGGACTCCATCAGGCCCATATGCCTTGTTAGTATTAAGGCAAGTGATGGCAGAAAATACATCAGCTGAAGAAATTTTAATGTCAGCCATGAGGAAGTCAGAGGTGGAAGTGATGGAGGAACTGCACCGGAATCATCTATGGTGGACTTGAAGGAGAAAGTGTGAGCGAAGAGATCTGCTTTATCAGTAAAAGAAATAGCTACAGAGCCAACAGAGTAGAAAAGTGGAGGGAAGGATGATGAGGTAAAGTGGTTAGAAAGGTTTTTGGCAAGGTGCCAGAAGGAGTGGGAAGAATTCGAGTTGGAGAGTTCAGAACATTTAGTGCGGATGAAATTATTTTTAGCAGAGCGAAGAACAGACTTAGCACGATTCCGGGCAGAAATATAAAAAAGATATGATTCAGGTGTGAGTTGGCTCTGGTACCTATTATAGGCCCTCTCCTTGTTGCGGACAGCATTAGAACAAGTGTGATTAAACCAAGGCTTTCTTGCATTAGGCTAAGGGTATGAGACAGGAATGTATGCTTCCACGCCCGAGAGAATAACTTCCGTAATGCGCAAGCACGCACAGATGGCTCCCGGTCATGGAAGCCATAAACATTCCAGGGATAATCAAAGAAGTATTGCCTGAGGGTCTCCCAATCCACAGCTCCAAATTACCACAGACGATGTTTCTCTGGGGGGTCCACTGGCCGTACCGGTGCAATAGGACAGGTCGAGATAATAGGGTTGTGATCGGAGGAGCTCAACGGAGAGGAAAGATTAACAGCGTAAGTAGAAGGATTTGTTGTAAGGAAGGGGTCAAGTATGTCGGAGCTCTCTCCAATGCAGTCAGGGATACGGGTAGGGTGCTGTACAAGCTGCTGTAGATCATTAAGGATAGAAAAGATGTAGGCTTGTTCACCAGGTGAATCAGTGAAAGGAGAGGAGAGTCAAAGGTGGTGGTGAACTTGAAATCTCCTAGAATGGAGATTTCCAAGAAAGGAGAAATGGATAGAGTGTGTTCCATTGTAGAAGTAAGATAGTCGAAGAATTTTTCATAGTCAGTAGAATTAGGAGATAAGTAAACAGCGCAGATATATTTCGTCATAGAGAATGACAGGAAAGCCGAAGCTAAAGAGTAGAGAATTCAGAAGAATCAAGTTCAGGAACACAAGAGCAAGATAAGTTGATGCATACATATACACAACAGCCACCTTTGGCTTTCAAATGAGTATAGAGAAAGTAGGAGTAAACAGAAAAGGGTTTGCTGTCCGCTGTCTCAGACAGCTGAGTCTCTGTTAGGAAGAGAAGGTGAGGTTTAGAAGGGTTTGCTGTCAGCTGTCTCAGACAGCTGAGTCTCCGTTAGGAAGAGAAGGTGAGGTTTAGAGGAGGAGTCATGGTGTTCGACAGAGAGAAAGTTAGAGGAAAGGCCGCAAATGTTGCAGAAATGAAGAAGGAGAGACTCAGACAGTGGTTTCCAGGCATCTGTCTGAGTCGTCACCGGGAGAGGAGCGGATGGGGACATTTATGATCCCCCCCCCTTGGGAATCTGAGGCCTGATCTAATGATGCCATTTTCTTATTTAATTTTGAAAAGGAAGTGTAGTGTGTACTGTGCATGTAGTTTGGTGTTGAGAGTTAGAGAAACTTGTACTGGATAGCATGCTGGTCTACTCTCATTGTTACTGAAACACTGAAAAAGTTCAGCAAAGGGGGATGGTCAGGAACTAGTCCCGAGGGCTGATGAAACAGGAGCTCCAGCTCTCCCTGTCATCAGCTTTCCATCCACCTTGGGAGTACTGCCCTGCTCGACTGGTGCTACAGTCTACTTCTCCTGTGCTTTCATTATCATGCAATTTCGTCATCACACACTAGGTGCGGTAGCAATTATGTGCAATAACCAAGGGATCACTATAACTGTTAATATAATTAAGATCAATGTATAAATAAACTACATGTTCCCTAGTCCTGCCATGACATAGTATAGCATTCGAATGCATAATTTTCCTGCTTCCACTTATGAACAGCTGTACATAGAGAGAGAGAAGTTTCTAACCCTCATCTCCTGCATCTTTCAGTCAGGTAGAGTACTGTGTTAAGTAAGGAGTACGTGGGTAATACACTGTTAAGCCGTTGTCAGTCCTGAGGAACCATGGTTTTATGCTACTGATGAAGTGAATGGGATGAGTACAGCTTGTGCTGTGGGAATATCGGTCAGTCTGTCTGTTGTACCAAGGGTAGCAAAACAATGAGGTGGCTCTGAGGCAAGATTTCCTGTGGGTTCACTTTTCCTTTGCATGGTGCATTAGGGTGGATGCATACTTAGAGAGTCCTCTCTGCATCTTCCAGGTGTTTATGCTATTAGCTAGTATGCAGCCTTCATGGATCTGGAGAAAGCATATGACAGGGTGGATAGACAAGGTTTGTGGAAGGTATTAAGAATATATGGAGTGGATGGGAAGTTGTTGAAGGCAGTGAAGAGTATGTATGAGGGTGCTAAAGCTGCAGTGCGTGTGGATGGCAAACTGAGTGAATCTTTCCATTTGAAGGTTGGATTGAAACAAGGATGTGTCATGTCTCCATGGTTGTTCAGTCTGTATATGGATGGGGTTATAAAAGAGATACAAGGTCAGGCAGTGGATGCTGGAGCGGCCCTAGTGAGAGAGGGCAGTGTTTGGAAACTCCCTGTACTGTTGTTTGCAGATGATACTGTGTTGTTGAGTGAAGACGAAGGGGAGCTGCAAGGCTTGGTAGATGAGTTTGGGAGAGTGTGTAAGAAGCGGAATCTAAAGGTGAATGTGGGGAAGAGTAAAGTGATGGTCTTCGAGAGAAGTGAAGCCAATGAGTGTACAGTGAGATTGGATGGGAAGGAAATGGAGAATGTGAGTAAATTTAAGTACTTGGGCAGTGTGATGAGTAAGGATGGTAGTCTGGAGGGTGAAGTGCTCAAAAGGGTACAGCAGGGAAGGAAAGTTGCTGGTTCGTTGAAAGCAGTGATAAGAAACAGGGAGGTGAGCATGGAAGTGAAAAAGTTGTTACATGACAGTATTGTGATACCAGCTCTGACATATGGAAGTGAAGCTTGGACCCTGTTGGAAGGACAGAAGTCAAGAGTGAGAGCAGTGGAAATGAGTTATTTGAGAGGAGCATGTGGAGTCACATGGAGAGACAGACTAACAAATGAGGATGTGAAGGAGCATTGTGGTGTGGTTGTGGACGTGATGGGAAGCGTTAGGAGAAACAAGTTAAGGTGGTTTGGGCATGTGGAGAGGATGGAGAGTGAAAGATTGACGAGGAGAGTGTACGTGAGTGAGGTGGAGGGGGCGAGAGGGAGGGGGAGGCCGAGGATGAGATGGAGGGATGGAGTGGAGAGGTATATGAGAGAGGGGGGTGTGAGTTGGGAGCGTGGTAGTGAAATGGCAGGGGACAGAGTGACATGGAGGCGATTTGTTTGTGGCCACCCCGTTCGGGATTGAGGCGTCTGGCAATAGATAGATAGATAATTGGGGCCTCCTACTTGGCCTCTTTCCACCAATACTGTACAACATTTCAAAAGAAAGTTAAAATACACATTTCATTCATGATTCCGTACAGCTTACTTGAAACAGATTATCATCAGTTTCCAAATTGTCCACACAGTGCCCAACGCAGGACCTTACAATAATTCATCCATCTTAACTGCGTAAGAGATTTCATCCTTTACCGCATATTGCCCATAGCTGTCAGAATGATAGTACTGCAGCTCCTTATTCTTTCCATAACACTTATCTTGAATAGCACCATATTATAGTGTTAATCATGCATTTTAGCTTCACAGTGATGGGGATGTGGCAGTTGTAGACCAAGGCAGATTATAACACAAGGACAGTTGTTGATAAACCCCAGTCTGTTTGGCTGAGCAGACCCATTAACTGCAGGCATGCAGCCATCCCCACAGGGCAGTCCCATGCAATGAACCAATGTTCCATTATGGCTGACAGTGCCTTACCAGAGCAAGGCATGGGAAAGAGTGTGGAGGTTTGGTTTCTGGATGAACTAGGGCAACATAGGAGACTCTACTTTGCCTGGTAATTTATATATTGTATATGGGTATGTTATAAATGGTTTCCTAGGTCACTCAGTGTAGAGCCAGCTGAAGTGGAAAGAAGAATAGTAAAAGTGACAGGAAGGAAGGGAGAAGTAGGAAGAAAGGAGGCAGACACACAGATGGATTGAGAAACGGAAAGGAAGAAGTTGACAGCATTACATCAAGTGAGTGGATGATGGTTCCCACCACCTACCACCACACAAGCACAGTACAACACTAGAACACTAAGGGACTTATAAGTAATTTTTTTAGACTAATTTAGCCAGTTAGCCTAGTACATTTTTATGAGACACAGAAAATGACAGTAAAAGTGCTAAAAGATAAATTTGTGAAAGTTATATTGCAAAAGCAGAAAATAACTAGTTCATAGTGGCAGTAGTTGAGTGAGGCTAGTAGGTAGGGGTGGTCAGTTGTGGTAGGTGAGTGATGATAATAGGCGGGAGTGGCTAATAAGCATGTTGCAGTAGTTGGAGGTGGCTAGTCGGTGACAAATGGGTGTTGATAAAGGTGGGAGTGGATGCTATGTTGGAGTAAATGAGGATGGCTGTACTCTTTTTACTTTAACTTGGCCCAGATTTTTGTCCTTTTGTATCATATTTCATGTGGATGAATGGCAGAAAAAGATGTGCTGCAGTTCTGTATATCTTCCATAGCACTTCCTTCCTAGCATCATATTCTTCTTCTGATCTGTTGTTACAGCTGAGCATTCAAGATGAAGAGATGGTAGTTTCAGGCCAAGTTAGAGAGTAAAGCATGCCCTCATTCTGTGTTGAAGATACATAAAAAAAAAAAAAAAAAAAAATGTTTTACGGTTTATCATATATCAAGTTAACTATATCATGGATTCGATGAGGATACATTTTTAGCCAAACCAAGGGTCACTGGTTCAACGAAGTCAAAAAACAAAATCCCAGCTCACTTAAACTGGTAGTTCTTTCACATGACTGCACTTATTTGTATTTTTATTTTTTTATGTGTTCGACTCTGGGCAAAGGCTTCATGGCCTATTCTTGGGGGCAGTGGCCTATCCCAAGGCCCAGTAGTCCTCCTACACCTCCACATGTCACCACATCAGCGCTAACACCCACCGTCCATTTTGAATACATACTAGGGCTGTCTCATACAGGACTGGTGTATTGCCATTAGCAGGGGTATTTTTATGACATGTCGGCGGGTCTTCTGGTAGATCAGGAAAGACTGTTTTTATGAAATTCAGATCCTTAAACTGTTCCCTGCCCCAGCCAGGGTTCGAACCTGGGTCCATTAGGACTGCAGGCCGCCTCTCTACTGATTCAGCCACTGCTTACTACCACAAATGTCTAAAAATTAGGTTGGAATTCACATATACTGATAGTTATTTTACTTAACTGCACTTTGCTTGTCGTTTGAATTCCATGACCACGCTATTGTTTCATCACGGACACAAACACACCCAAGAGTGACAGTTTCAGAGGTCACCTTAGAACAAAAAAATGATCAAGCTTCTGTGTCAGTGAATATACAGTATAAGCAAAAATAGCAGTCACACATCAACCAGTGAGTTTCTCATAGGATCATAATACTGTAATCATATAAGTGAAAATGCAGTCATATATACAGTAGTATTAATAAAAGGCCCTAACTTTTTTGTCTTCATATAAGTGATTTAGTGCATACCAGTTCATTGCATAATGAGGGTTTGCAGTATAAAAGGTGGTAGGTGGGTGACAATAATGGATGGAGGTGTGATAACAGTTATACAACAGTAGGTAGAAGTGGATATGTGGAGGGAATTCTGAAATACAGACATTATTATATGAGGTCAACTGAATCAGATAGTTGACTAGACCAAGGATCACTAAGAACTGTACAAGTGATATTCATTCATCATCTAATCCTGCGTTGCCCCATGAGTAGCGCAGGAGCCCAGGGCTAGGCAAGTTGGTCCAGACTTTAAAGATGATAGTGACCAGCCTCACTCATCCCTGAGTGACAGATGGTTTCCTGGAGTACAGGAGACCATTTGGCTTGTCATTCATTGTAGAATCACCTGCAGACAGAAGGATGATGAAAGAAAGAAGAGGAAGGAAGAGATGAAAGGACCGTCACCCGAGAGCAGCACCACATCGAGTGAGTGGGTGGTGAGCGCCCCCACCTACCACTGCCACTCAGATAATTATACAAAAGTTAGAGAATTAAGACTCTTGGAGTTAAAACGGCTAATCAGACCACCATCAGTTATTGAATTTCATGCTGTGATGTTGTGGCCAGGAACTATGTTGAATATTTGGGTGACCAAATTTCCAATCTTTCAAGACCAAGTCCATCAATAAATCATACGCTTGATTACTGAAATGCACATGTTATGAACTCAATCCTTCATCCATTCAAAATCTAATCTTTAGTGCCCTATCAGGATGTAGCTGCCCAGGACTAAGGTACTCAGTTCAGATATTAAAGGCAAGACTGACCATTGCTCATCCGAGTGGCTCATCCTTCAGATTTACTGCTAAAAACCATACATGTGTTGGTTTTCTGATTACCACCAAATATAGCAAATTGTTTCTTAGGTCACAGGAAATCAGTTGGCTTGTCAGGTTAGTCACTCAAAGGTAGCACTACATTGAGTAAGCGAATGGTGGGCACCCCACCATACTATAAACTTTAACTTCAGCTATTTCAACACCCACACTTGGTTGATTTGCTCTTCTGACTCCAAAGGCCTTGAGTGTGATTAAATGTAATTCTGTACAAAATTATCTTACTCTAAATGATAACGTAAATATACAGATTGGCCTAATCTAGAGATTGTGGATCCTCTTCAGGTAACTTAAGGATGTCTTTGCAAGTAACTCAAGGACATCTCTGTAGGTAAGACATCTATACACAGTATAGATGTCTGTGTAAGTAAATCTAGAACATATCTGCAAGTAACTAAAGTACATTTCTTGAAGTAAGACATCTGTGCACAGGTCAAGGACATCTGTGCTAGTAACTCAGAGACATTCTGCAAATAAGACATCTGTGAGAGTAACTATGGGATGTCTGCAAGTAACTTCAGAATACGTCTCTAAGTAACGCAAGGACATGCCTCTGTAACTCAAGGATGCCTTTCCTTGGGTATGGTATATATACCTCTTTAATGTGTGGTTGCCAGGTGGGGGGTGGTGATGGTATAACAAAAAGTACCATGAACTCACAACCGAGAGGCCCCAGGTTTCCTGAGCTGACCATGAGATCTTTAGGCAGGGTTTCATTTATCCCAGCCAGTTAATATCTCTAACTGAAATAGGGACCTGGATTTGTAAAGTGTTGGTTGCATGCTGTGGTGTAGAGGGCTGTTTGCTGGATATTTTCCCTGACATTACCTGGATTTGTAAAGTGATGGTTGCATGCTGTGGTGTAGAGGAATGTTTGCTGGATATTTTCTTTGACATTTATGCTTACCAGTTACCATAGTGTTCTTAACATCTTCAGATCATTGTTTTCTTCAAAATCATCTCCAGCATTTGTCATGCTGACCATGTTTGCCTTGACTCTATCACAATGTAGGTGAGGTGTAGCTAGTAGCAAGTAGGATGAGGCTAGCAGTAGATGGGTGAAAGCAGGTTGTAGGCAAGAGTAAGGCTTGTAGTTTCATGGTGGGGGTGTGGCTCCTAGTAGGTGGGGTGAAAGTAGTAGATTATGGGAGTGAGGCTAGTAATAGGTGAGGTGAGGCTAGAAGATGAAACTAGTAGAAGGTGGGGATGAGGCTAGTAGTAAGTGGGGTGAGGTTAGTAGTGGGAGTGGGTGAGGCAGTAGGTGAGTTGAGGCCAGTGTGATAGTAACTTGGGTGGTGAGGCTAGTAGTAGGCATGAGTGAGGCTAATAGTGGGCATGGGTGAGGCTAGTAGTAGAGGTGGGTGAAGCTCCTATGGTGAAGTGAGGACAGTAGGTGGGGTGAGGCTGGGAGAAGGTGAAAGTGAAGGTACAAGAAAGTGAGGATGAGGCTAGTAGTAAGTGGAGTGATGCTAGTAGTTGTTGTGGGTGAGGCAGACAGTAGGCAGGATCAGTCTAGTCTAGTAGTAGGTGGGGTGAGGCAAGTACTTGAAGGTATGAGGTCCGTAGTTTGTGCATGCATGTGTGCACATTCAGTGTGTGTGTGTGCATGCACGCATGAGAGAGAGAGAGAGACTAGTACCAGATGCGTTTGATCAGTGCCATACATGTATGTTAATGACTAATAGCAGGTGTGTGTGTGTGTGTGTGCACGCATGAGAGAGAGAGAGAGAGAGACTAGTACCAGATGCGTTTGATCAGTGCCCTATGTGTATGTTAATGACTAATAGCAGGTGTGTGTGTGTGTGTGTGTGCACGCATGAGAGAGAGAGAGAGACTAGTACCAGATGCGTTTGATCAGTGCCCTATGTGTATGTTAATGACTAATAGCAGGTGTGTGTGTATGTTTGTAGCTATTCAAGGCCCTGAATGACACATCCGTAGAGGCTATTTTCGCGGGTTACCCTGGTTGGATTCCCTCGCACTTGGGACAGGTCCATGTAGTCATACACGTGGTTGTCTGGATCATCGGTGTCTGAAAAGAATGGGGTGACGGTCTGAACTGGTGGTGGGGCTTAATGGGTTAACATCATTACTGAGTGGTGGGGTTAATGGGATAACGTCATTAATGGGTGGGGGGTAACGGGATAACGTCATTAATGGGTAGGGGGTAATGGGATAATGTCATTAATGGGTGGTGGGGGTTAATGGGGTGACGTCATTAATGGGTGGTGGGGTTAATGGGATAATGTCATTAATGGGTGGTGGGGTTAATGGGATAACGTCATTTCTGGGTGGTGGGGGTTAATGAGGTGACGTCATTAATGGGTGGTGGGAGTTAATAGGGTGTCATTAATGGGTGGTGGGGTTAATGGGGTGACATCATTAATGGGTGGTGGGAGTTAATAGGGTGACGTCATTAATGGGTGGTGAGGTTAATAGGGTAACGTCATTAATGGGTGGTGAGGGTTAACGGTAATGGCATTAATGGGTGATGGGATTAATGGGATGACGTCATTAATGGGTGGTGGGCTTAATGGGGTGACGTCACTAATGGGTGATAGGAGTTATAGGGTGACGTCTTTTATGGGTGGTGGGGTTAATGGGGTGACGTCACATATGGGTGATGGGTTTAATGGGGTAACGTCATTAATGGGTGGTGGGGGTTAATGGGGTTGTGGCATTAACGGGTGGTGGGGTTAATGGGATAACGTCATTAATGGGTGGTGGAGTTAATGGGGTGATGTCATTAATGGGTGGTGGGGGTTAATGGGGCTAGGATTATTAATGGTTGAGGGTTTATTGGGGCGAGGGTAGTTAATGGATGATGTTGGCTTAGTGGGAAGTGGGGTTAATGAGTGTTGGGAATTAAAGGGGTAATGTGTGGTAGAGGTTAATGGATGTTGGATTAATGGGTGGTTAATGGAATGATGGATGGTAAGTTTGATGAGGACTGGGGTGAGGATTGGCAGGTGAATGGTTAATGAAGGTTAATCGAATGAAGGCTTGTTGGTTAATGAGTAGTGAAGATTAATGTGAAGTGGAGGTTAATGGGATGGTAGGTAGTGGTTTTTGGGGTAATGGGTGGTGGGGTTAAAAGGATAGTAGAAGCTAATAGGTAATGGGGTTAATGGAGCAGTGGGTGATGGGATTAATGAGGTAAAGGGTGGTGTTGGTTAATGGGTAATTGAATGGTTTAGATTAATGGGGTTATGGGTGGTTTAGGTTAATGGGGTTAGGGTGGTGTAAGTTAACGGGGTTAGGGTGGTGTAGGTCAATGGGGTTAGGGTGGTGTAGGTTAATGGGATTAGGGTGGTGTAGGTTAATGGGGCTTAATTAGGGTGGTAAGTTTAATGGGGTAGTAATTTGTGGCGGGGGTTAATGGGACAATCATTGGTGAAGATTAATGGGTGGTGAGGGTTATTAGCAAGTACTTAATAGGATGATGTTAATGAGTAACGTTCCCCTTTTATTAGTGGAGACTTTTTGAGCATCACACACACAGTTAAAACATCCATATAATCAAAAAGGTGTTCGCGAAAGTGTAAGCCACCTAATATTTGACGGTCATATCTGGAACGCCCCTTTTTGTGATCAGCCTGGATCCCACGTTGCAGAGTGTATTCATCAACGATAGAGAAAGATTCGACACTGTCATCCTCACATTGTTCAGAAATTATAGTGAAAAAGAGAAAAGGAAATAGGGCTTGTCCACACTTTCGCGTCCCCAGTTTTAGATATAATTCGGTTCTTATAGTACTGTCGTTTGCATAGAATAGCTCGTTGTGGCTCTTCCTTAAAATTTTATTTAGCATATTACACCCTCACTTAGGTGGTGCATTTTCTTTGGTTTATTCTTGCCATCTTAAACTATTTTATACTGTAATGGGGTATATAAAAGCCCGCGTTGCCCAGAGACAAAGTGGGGATCCTCCCTTTGGCTCAGTGGTAACGTGCGCGCGATACAAGCGCGAATGTGACTAAACTACTTGAATAAGACAAGGATAATAAAGAAGGCTTTCCCCCGCCCACCAAACCCTGCAGCCGAAACCGGCAGGAAAAAGTGAGAAGGAACACCACGTGGCATAGAAAAACTGGCTTGGAAATTGTATAGGAAAGTACGAAAGGAAAAAAAGATATTGTCGTCGTGTAACCTGAGAAGGAAAAAGAATTAAATAGTATTGAGATTTTTTTCTTTAATATTGAACCATTACTTGTGACATGCTTATCTAGCCTGTGTTTGAAACTCAGTGAGAGGGGCAACAATAGTATCACTAGGTAACTTTTTCCATTCGTCTACTCCATTGCCAAACCAATTTCTACCTGTCATTACTAAAACGGAATTTAGCGAGTTTGAGACCATAGTTCGAGTTGTCCTGTATGCTCACTTCATGTACCTTGCTAATATCTCCCTTACTCCCTGCATCCACTCAGACTCACAGTTAAGTCTCCCCTTACTCTACGCCTTTCAGGTGAGTCTTTTCAGTCTGTCTTGATAATTAAGAAAAGTTCCAAGTATCTTACATCAATTTTGTCATACTTCTCTGTACATTTTCTACCGAATTTATTTCCATTCTGTA
>JAGKTI010001814.1:0-17149 GCA_018397915.1 Birgus latro
AGAAGAGGTACACAATGAGGTATGAGATAAAGTTCGCCCTTACTTCTCTGCCGACTGTGGCAAGAGAAAGTGCTACGTGAACTAATTTTATGTAATAGCAATATGAATCATAAAATGTGTGAGAAGGATGATACTCTATTCCGTCTGGGGAGGAATGAGTAAAAAGGGGAACATAGGACACAGTGCTGGCAGAGGATCGTCAGCGAAGTTCTGCTCACAGTTGTAAACGCGGGACAAATGTTCGCCAGATATTTCATTTCCTCTACTACTCACTTTTCTCTGTTGGCCAGTCTAAGCTGAGAGAGGCTCGTGTTTCCTGTGCACGTATATGATTCTCTTTGAATGATGCGTCAGGGAGTAAGGTGACAGACATATCGTAAGGGTAAAGCAAACGGAGCGGAACAGCTGTAATTAGTTATAATGAAGATCTATATGGCCAGAGTGAAGAGGGTAGCCAATCTAAGTATTAATGAGTAAACTTAATTAAACAACTTTATGTTCTGACAGCGTACATTTGATTCTGTTCTTTCAGCTTCTCTATTTTAGTCAGCTTAGTGGGAGACTTAATACTGATGGGGTCGATGAAATCTATACTGAACTCCTCTATGTCAGAAAGTCTCTCCATCGCTGAGTATAATCGTCTTGAGGGAGCAAGAATAAATACAAAACAAGAAGGAACACTCAGAGAATGCAACACCTGCGGCCTCCAACTGGTCCAAGGGAAGAATATTTGACTATGTTCAGTGAAGTTGATCGACATATTACGCACAAAATCGATTTTCTTCATGCCACCACGAATGCCGTCAGCAAGAATGGACATCATCTTTCATACAACTACGATGACAAAGCCTTTCACACAGTGCTGACTCATACACTACATACACTACTGCAACACAGATACAAACGAACAACAAGTGAGTGTATGTAGTTGTATATAATGTATATATTTTTTATATAAATTAACAAAATAAGTGGTTATATAGTCTCATAATGCAATACATGAACTTAGTGTTTAAAAAGGGTCTCAGCGATTAGCCAGCCATTATACAACCTCGGACACCACCAAGAAAACGAACACAATTGATGAAAATAAAAATAATATAAAAATAAAATATAATTGCATACCCAAACACACAAAAGTAGGTGATACTTAATGCAGTTTATGTATTGTATTATAATAACGTAGGAGCTATGACACACACACACACACACACACACACACACACACACACACACACACACACACACACACACACGGGTCTCTCCCTGTAACCATGACATTTGACTGTTGTTAGTGAATCAGTCAATTCTTGCCCCACCGTCAACATCTTCCCCAAATTTGGCCAGAGCTCGATAAAAACTGTGTAATTTGATTCCGGGAGATATAATTTTGTCCTAGCCCTATGACAGTAACCTTTGACGTAGTGTTCTAATAAAAACAAGGGGTGTACTCCGCGTCCGACCCTCAAGCCTTCCACCAACTTTCACAGCACTCCAGCTCTAAACACATATCAGCAGAAGGCCAGCTTTAACTCTGCCTGTGGTCAATAGAACACTTACTTAGACAGAAGAACAAAATGATTCCCTAACCAGTCCAGTCAGCCATTACCCTCTTCAATACAGACAGACATGAATCTCAAAAACATCCTCAAGTTTCCTCTTTAACTAACCACACCCAGTGGAAAGTCACCTCAAAATTCTGCTATTTACTTTGGACACACATAACTTTTTCTCAGCACACATATAACATCAGTACAAGTGCAAACTCGTATGTCTCGTACTCAAAAGCATTACTTTTGAATAACAGAAAATTAGAAACAGTCTCTGAAAACCTTCTACAAATACTCATTAGAATATCAGTGAATTACGCTAGCCTGAACTGGGATCCAACCTTAACCAACACAAACGAGCTTAAAAAACCAAAAAACAAGACCTGCAGAATATCAACAAAAGGCATAAAGCCCCCACAAATAAATGTGTATATCAAGAAACAAAAATAATTCATCTCAAGGCCCATCCCATCCATGTGTCATTATGCTGCATCAACCCCCTCCCCCCAGAAACACATACATTAACACATACTCCCCACTCATCCCAAACCTTCAACTAAACATTGCTCACAAACCACCACCAGGCATCAACATCTCAGAACCTTCCCTACCCATCCAGACACGAGCACACTTAGGCAGAATTTGTCGCTGTCCCACCCATCCCTGATACAGTACCAGCAGAAATTACAACTTACAAAGAATCCACTAAGCGCATACTGAAATGCCGACACCCACACCAAAACAAACTTTCCCACATATTGCAGCATACCATCACAAAACAGACAATTTTTCACGTAACCCAGGACCTGCCTTGGTGCCAGCCAGTGCTGCCCCAGACCTGCCTTGGGGCCAACCAGTGCAGCCCCAGACCTGCCTTGGTGCCAGCCAGTGCTGCCCCAGACCTGCCTTGGGGCCAACCAGTGCTGCCCCAGACCTGCCTTGGGGCCAACCAGTGCTGCCCCAGACCTGCCTTGGTGCCAGCCAGTGCTGCCCCAGACCTGCCTTGGGGCCAACCAGTGCTGCCCCAGACCTGCCTTGGTGCCAGCCAGTGCTGCCCCAGACCTGCCTTGGTGCCAACCAGTGCAGCCCTGGACCTGCCTAAGTGTAGGTCCTATAGGAACATAAAGAAAGCAGGTTACCCTGTCTTAGGCTACCGGCGCCGACCTGTGCTGACCTACCTTAATGACGACGAAGTTGACGGCATCCAACTTGGTAGTCAATGACGCCACTGCTTTGGTGTTTAGGCCTTAAGAGGACAGGACACTCACTCCCCGACCAAGCTGACGTCGTTAAACCCCAAGGTGAAGCAAGTTCCCTTGTTCTAAAAATCTCGCTAAAACGCGGATTATGATGTTCCATCGCCTTTCCTTGCTTCTGTATCATCATTTAAAACTTCATGGAAAACCTACTCTGTTTTACCTGTAATGCAGCCCTCCACACCACAGCACAGTTACCTCATGCAGCACCCTCACAGGGCACAGATAATCCTTCATCATAACAAGAGGAAAAGATATCTGTGAGTGTCTGCCTGAAATGCCCGTTGTCCTTCAGTCTAATGGTGCACTTTTACAGAATCCTGGGGCAGCAGCAACAACAGCAACAACAACGACAACAAAATAACTATAACTACAACAACAACAACAACAACAACAACAACTCGCGGGCGAATTTCATATTTTACTGGTATCTACAGCTAAGTGGGACAAGTAGATCTGAAGAGGTTTGGTATCGCCTTCAGTAACCCCCTTTACCACCAGGGCGCAGCTTTAGTTAACTATTGTCTGTCAGCTTCATCGCAGTGAAGGCGTTACTGCGTACTTAGTACTATTACATGCTGATGTCAATTTTCTTACGGTACGTGAGTCAGGTTGGCCACAAAGCGGGTAAAGGAAGATGCTGCCTCCTCGAAGCGTTTGATGGCTGCCTCCACGTGCTCTGAGGAGGACAGGAGGACGTACAGGTAATGATATGTCTTGGTATCACAGTGTCGTGGAGTATTGGCGTGAAAGAATTATACCTACCCTTGGGAAAGCTCTTTATTAGTGAGATACAACAGATCTAAAAAGCTCTTCATAGATCTAAAAAGCTCTTTATTGGGCAGATACATCAGTTTCTGCCCTCCATTCACCTATAAAGCTTTTTATTGGGGAGATACAGCAATTCCGGCCTTGCACGAAGCTATAACGAACTCTGCTGGGGAGATACAACAGTTCTGGCCCGACATGAACCCAACACAAAAACAAATTCAAATGTGGATGGCCATTTTTTTCCCCCCCAACAAACAGTGGCACAGTCGGGGACAAAGGTTCGCTTATTATCAATTTTCACCTCCTCTGCCTTTGACTTTCCTCTGCTCGGTAATATTTCGAAGCTTAGAATGGCTTAGCATGTTTCTCTGCTCGTAGATGAAGTTCTTCCTTATGTGAACTGAGTGATAGTTATGAACATGTAATATGGGTGATATTGACTATTAGGCTAAATTCTGTCTCTGAACGTAAACACGACCTAAAAGTATCGCGCAGGAGAGATTAAGCGATATCAGTATATCCACATAGCTCGTGTTGTCCCAAGAAGAGTAATCTATTGGCATATAAACAAGTATATGTAAAAAAAAAAATACGGCTAGCAAATGTTACAAAAAAGCGAGATAATAGGCTTATTGATACTGTATGCACAACATTTTTTTTTCTTGTTCGACGGTAGACTAAATAACAAGTGGCATCCATTATGTTCCTCGAATAATACTTGCTTAGATATCTTAAGATGTATGGATTTTTTTTTTGGGGGGGGGGTCGTGGTGGAAGGCTCTGACTGACACTTGGCATCAATCAAACGGATCGTTATTTGAGACTCAACACTCCTATTACTGAGTGAAAATTCATTACTAGTGAACTAAATTCTGTTTCAGTTAATCGTTAAGCTACCATGCCTGCAGGTCAATTTTGTACTGAGGCTTACACGAGGCAATTCAGTTGGCTGTAATCTTATCAGGTCGCAAGTTAGAATCTCTCTCCAATAACCAATTCGCTGCTATGATCACACATGCGTATTTCATTTAGGTTTATATCACATGTTTTTTATCAACTGAGGAAAATTCTTGCAGGCAAATGTATAAAAACTTAAAGTTCTCTTTTCATGATGCTTATATTGCAGTTCAACTATAAATAAAAGACATTAAAGTATTTATGGTGCTTCACCCTTTGTCATAATTATTAAAGAATTTACATACCACCAATGTAAAACCAGCCTCTTTATATGAATGGTTTGCTGATCATACCCTCGTGAATTTTTTTACACTTAACCCTTTCATGGCCGCTGCAACTCTAGTATCCTATTCCAGCTGACGTCAAACGATTTATTTCAACCAAGACTGCAATACGAGCCTGAGGGTGTTAATACTGTCCCCATTAA
This sequence comes from Birgus latro, assembly GCA_018397915.1. NCBI lineage: Eukaryota > Metazoa > Arthropoda > Malacostraca > Decapoda > Coenobitidae > Birgus > Birgus latro. Next base: position 4,962 of record JAGKTI010001814.1, read on the forward strand.
CCCTCATATTTGGGCAGCAGTTCAAGTATTCTGTTTTAATAATCGTAACATGATTTAATTCAGCCAAGAGTAAATCACATGATCCCGAGAGTGTTAGGAAAATGCAAACTATTTCCTAGATAACCTAACAGGTGAGTGGAAGGTGTGGCACAGTACCTAGAGTGATGTCGTGTTGGTCCAGCAGAGGTCCATACTCCTGCCTCAGACCAGACACCATCCTCCTCAGCATCACAGTCTCGTCCAAGGGATCCACTGGCAGCAGCTGGCCAATATTGCACATGGATATTAATGCCTTATATCCCATGATGTATTTTCTGTTTAATCATTATTCCTGCCACACGATTCTCTCTCTCTCTCTCTCTCTCTCTCTCTCTCTCTCTCTCTCTCAATTTAGAACAGCTCAAAACTAGACAACGTATTAAGGAAGGTTAAACAGAATCACCCTATTTCAAAAAGATTCCCCAGTGCCAATTAAACTGGTCAGCAAGAATAAAAGGAATATTCGTCAGAGGAGTCAAAGGATTAACCCATGATCCTTGGCTTTTTCACTTTCGATGGACTTATTAACCACTATCGTAAGCTGACGTCTATTATTCAGTTCTTGCTTCTTCCAGACAATTTTAACTCCCAAAGGAAAGGGTTTTCGTGGTGAATGAGTTAATGAAGGTTATATTAACTTTATCCTTTTCAGTTTGACAAGCCTCTTCTGTGCTAAACAAAAGTGTCTAAGAGAAGCATGGATAAAATTTATAATGCATCATCTAAGTGAGTGGTTAACCTTTTCATTACAATATTTATTTTTTAATGTTGTTGTTTATACTTCATGACGATTTTGCTGAGGTTTGGAAAGACGGTTTATAGTGATCGAGTTAGAAATAGTCTCATTTAACCCATTCATTGCCTGACGTCTCTCTCTAGGATGGAGTCTTCTGAAGGTAGCACGAATAAAATGAAAATAATACCGTAGGGGGCTGAAAGGGTTAAGTTACTATATTCTGGCATAGCTGAAGGAGAGTCTAGTGATCAAAGTGTTCAAAACTGCCTCGATTAACCTTTGAAGTATTCGATTTTTCTCACCTGAATACAGTAGTCAGGTGTGGAAAGAAGATGGAAGACAATTAAAGTGAGTAGAAGTTAGTTTATCCCTGACTAGTTTCGCCAGTGGTTTCTTTATAAGGCAAACCAGTCAGAAATAAGCTCACTTCTCTTCACTTGTATTTTCTTCCTCCTCTTTCCCTTATGTGTCAAAATATTTCCACACACACACAGCCAGGAATTAGCCTAAATGAAATACTGGTGCTCAAGTGCGTCCATGGCAGAGGAAGAGTTAACCATTTTATTGTTTTCGATAGTCAGGGGTCAGTAAAAGCGTTTTATTGATACAAATAATATACTGTTTACTTTACTGTTAATCTGCGTTCAATTGTTCAAGTGTTTGGAAGCAGTATACCTAATTATGGGCTATGAGGAAACCAGCATATGTATAATAATAATAATAATTAATAATAATAATAATAATAATAATAATAATAATAATAATAAGGTTGTAATACGATTCCGGTAGGACGCGGGAAGGAGGTAGGATGCAGAATTGGCTAGAGAGTAATCTATATCCACTGAAACTGTATAATTTAGCTGCATATCAAGAGTACAGCTGCACCTTCATAGTACAGCTGCAACTCAATAGTATAGCTGCACCTCAGTAGTATAGCTGCACCTCAATAGTACAGCTGTTCCTCCATAGTACAGTGTGCCTCAATAGTACACCTACACCTCAATTGTACAGCTGCACCTCAATAGCACACCTACACCTCAATTGTACAGCTGCATCTCAATAGTAGGCTACAGCTGCATCTCAATAGTAGGCTACAGCTGCACCTTAATAGTACAGCTGCACCTCATCAGTACAGCTGCAGTGATCACTAGAGTAAAATACAGTAATTTCATGGCCACGATATAGCAGTGAATATGAATATCTTGTTATTCTCAAATTTCACGTGCTTTTTGTAATGGAAAATACGATCAACAGTGTTTTAAATACACACACACACACACACACACACACACACACACAACTATTTTACAACAATCTTTTTAAGCCACAAGACGAATAAACGAAATATAATAACTATCGCATTCACAGCCAGTGTTTACGTTCAGGTATCTCACTCGGCCCACTAACTCTGCCTATCTATACAGAGATGCCATAATCCTGTACTGACTCTTCACAAATCAGTTACCGCCATGTCACACTGTTCCCCGCCATCAGACTTTCCTCTCTCCAACTCACGCCACCCACACCTATACAGTATACCTTTCCTTCCCATCGTCCCACTACATCCTCCGCCTTGAATCCCACCTCGGCCCCATACACTTTCCGAGCTAGTCTCTCATTCCCCATTCTCTCATTGTCGCTGAACCATCTCTAGGTATTTCGTCTAACACATTCCAGCACATCCACGTCAGTACCGCAACTCTCCTTAACCTCCCCGTTTGTTCATTTCTCTCTCTTTTTTTTTCTCTCTCTCTCCGCGTGTAATCTTTCAGTATAAGCTCATCAAAAGACTACAAAGATGGGGCACGTGTTTGAAGAAGCCGGCTTCCTGCAGCGTTGTGGGTTTACGTCCAGATGAATTTGGGTTCCGGACAACAACACCAGTGCATTTCGGCCTCACTACACAGACGTTCCTTTATCATAACACCAGCAAAAACCTCTGAGAAAGGCCGACTGAAATAGCTGGTTTCCTATAGTCCTCCGAGTACAATTGTAGATGTGCCTGAGACAATACAACAAACAAAAATAATAATAATAAATAACCTACGAAACCTTGTCCAACCTTGGCCACTGCCAGGTCGATACCCAAGACTGCCCAGTAAGTCCTCATCATACGTCGCGGATATGTTCCAAAATATCATTGATTTTTCATACAACTGGGGTTTTAAATTGATGGAATTGATAAATCACCTTTACTCATACAAATGAAGAATTTATAAGCATTATTCCCAAGCCACTGTGAAATTATTTGCAGAAACAGACGTTAAAAATGCAACAGAAAATTAGGATTGGTGGTAAATTCCTCATGAGAACTATAGCCTACCTTCGCGTCTGCCAGGCCGATACCCATGAGTGCCCAGAGGCGACCAAGGGCCAGATGGTAACTGAAAGTCGGGTCCAGGATGTTCTTCATAGCGTCAAAGTCCTCGTATGTGGTGTGGTAGATGGGGTAGTCGGACAGATTCAGTTCAGGCTGTAGATGAGAAAAGAATGTGAGGCGTTGTTGAGCTTGGAAAACAGTCACCATCAATGTGCTTAAAACCAGGCCAAGCAACAGGCATACCTATGGCGGCTTAAGAATGGAGTCTAGTATTGAGATGGTAAATGAAAACTGTAGCTAACCCCTCCTACTCGAAATGTCTTTCCTTATTTGAATACAGTTATCTGGAGGTGGTATAAATTAAACAAATATACGTCAAAAGAGTAGAGAGGTTAAGTCGTAGAAGAAATTAGAGGAAAAGTTTGTCGTAACTCAGACACCAGTCAGTTATGAAACTGTCAGTTTACTGTGAAGGACTCGTCACAGTGAGGTCAGGACTGTACACATTCTGATATAAAGAGTCCGATCGTGTAGGTGTGGACTGAAACTGGACGAAAAGCGCTGCGTTATATAAATCAGTACTGGAGACATTTCCTTTTCTCACTCTGACATCTATATTGTGGTGCTGGAGAGGGACGCCTTCGTGTGGCAGCCTTCATATGACCAGGCGGTAAAGCTGCCTCAGTTCCCTCATTATCCCTCAAAAGAAGGATAGTGGACAGCGGAAGAAGGGCAAATCCAGACTGCAGTTCACAAGGTTCACGTTGAGATGAGCTTGAGGTTACTACTACTTCTTCTATTTATCCTCCTCTGCCTCCTCCTCCTATACTACTGCTACTACTACTACCTGTAATACGTTTGGCGCTGAAAAACAATGCTCAGAGCGTGGCCAAGTGCAACGTGTGTTCTTCCAACGTTTACCCCAACATACACAGTCAGACAAATTGTGTCAGAATATGTTCGATTCCAACCTCAGTGCGACGCGACTAAGAAATGATATAACCTCCTACCGTCTGAGGGTTGATCAATACATCCACGAATATTCTAGTACTAAAAAAGATAAACCACCCAAATCCAAACAACCGGAGTTACCATACGCGCTAACTGACATAACTGAGGCCTAACTCTACTGAAACCGTTGGAAAAGCTTCGGGGATCTTTCGTATGTAAGGATGTAAGTAGCATACCAGTAACTATAGTTCGATAAATTGGCTCTGTTGTTTTAGTTAGGGTACGGTTTTCACTATATCAGTCCAATGACGGATTTATATTCTGTTGTTGGTATGTCTAGATTATTTGTTTTGTTCTGGAGAGATTTTTCATACTGGAGAAGTTTAAAGGAAAACGTTTCTGACCCATTCACTAAAAGTAGTTTCCTTGTAATGTAGTATAGTCGCCAGAATTTTGGAGAAAAAAAAAGTCAACGATATGAAGTATTAAATAGTGTTGGGTCACAGTTGTCTCTTCTGAGTTCATTTACTTGGCTGGTTTAACTTCATGTTTAGGAGATTCACGGATGTAGTGTTAAGCTGGAGGTCATATGCTGTCAATAATAAGACCATCAATCCAATTACACACTTTTTATTTTATTCTTCTTTTCACCTGATGATCTATTCAACGTAAGACTTTTAGAATTGAAGGGGTTACCTGAAGCCTTCATTATCCTCAGAAACTAGAGGGATCCTTCCCAAGCTGAATAAAATCGACTGACAGCAGCAATAACTAGAAGCACCAAGAGAGTGCATACCTCCGCCAATGCCAATAAAAAGCATCCGGATCCGGATCCGTGAAGATATTGTGTGGAATACATAGGAACAGGATCTGCCCCCAAATTATATCAATTGGTCCATGACCCATTCATTGAAATTCATAGAGATCTTTTGGAGATGTACAGGATACATAGGATCCGGATCCACCCCAAAATTTATTCACTTCTTTCGTGGCCTATGACTAACCCTTCCACAAAATTTCACTGAAATTCATCTAGAACTTTTGGAGATATCGTGTGGACAAACAAAGAAACAAACATGAAACTGCCATAGGCAGAGCGCTTGCCGGATGGATCCGATTGTATCTGCTTAATTTTCATTGGCGTACGGGCATTCATGTGTCTGCTCAGTTTACACCGGCGTGTAGGCAGCCATTTGGCGAAATTTTTCGCGTTTCACTGCGAAGCACAAGATGGGTTTAGGAAACTAAAAATTGCCTTGTCAGGTGCGCCAGACGTTTATCTCCAATTTTGAAAAAAAAAAAAAAGTGATTTTCGAAATCTGAAACAAATGGTGCCCGGCCAGGCCATTGGGTCCCGACGGTTTCCGGACCCACGGCCATTGACGGATTTCAACCCCCCGCCCAGGCCAGGGCCTTTTACCGATTTTGATGAAAAACATCAGGCTTCCAGGGTTTATGGATATTCACCATTTTTTTTTTTTTTTTTTTAGAACGATTGACGCAAAAATGTGACCTGTATAGAGCAGACAAACAAAAAGTCAGTCAGACAGACAGGCAATCATATGGAACTGGCCAACACGCTTGCCGAACCTTTCGATTTCAGCAAGCAACAAACATGGTGAATACATAACCTCCTCCAGCTTCATTGGCAGCGGCAACAAACTAAACCAAGAGAAGAGTTGACTAAAACTGTCCGTAATAAGTTAGAATAATGTATGACATTCCTTATTCTGAGTCAAAACCCAACTTGTGACATTTTCAACATTAATGATGCCATTAGTTTCTCTTGACCAAAATACAATTAATGTACGTTGTTCTGCGTCCTACATGGCATAGGAGTGTTCATAGCACCTCTTCCTTAATATGATATTTTGCCTATTTAATCTTGAAATTTTCTTGCAAGGGTTTTATGTGGTTTTGATATGGGCATAGTTTGCCTCAACAGAAATACAGAAGAATATTGAGGTCAAATGTGCCAGATGTGTGGCTATGAAAGAGGGTTCGTGGACTCTCCACTTACTTACAGTACGACCCAGTTATCTAAAATATAATGCAAAGTAATTCACAGCCAAACTGGATTCTAGTGCCATGTGCAGATTTTTCCACTGAGTAGAGATGTTACTGACATCACCAAAGCCACCTGGAATACGAAACCTCATTCGAAATGTAGTGCAAAGCCAAAGTATGAAATTCCAGCCGATGACTACTGAAGTTGTATGTGCAGAGTTTATCACTGAGGATGTACTACAAAATCGCCAAAACTGCTCAGAGTACGGCCAGTCATGTCAAATGCAAACAGAAAATTCTCAAACAAAGGGATAATCTCAGTGACCTACGTTGTTCTTCCACACTGTGTAGAAAATTGGAACACCTGCTCTCTGGTAGATTGGGGCGTGGTCGCTGATGGAGGCCAGGTTATAATCTATGTGGTCCTGGCCCGAGTATCTCACCCGCTGAGTCCAGTGGTCCCAAAGAGTCACATAGCCCAGCGCTGGGTCTGGTGCTGGTACCTGTGCAGGGGTACAATATTCTCGTGAGATTTGAAGGCTATCTAATACATGTTTCTTTGTGTATTATAATTTTTTATTTTTTTTATTTACTTTTTTTGGGGGGGATTATTATTGCTACATCAAGATAACTATTTTCAACTTAGTAAAACTTCCTGATATTGAAGAGTTTTGCCAAGCTCTACCTTACCGCTCCAGTTCGAAATCTAGCCTAAGAGGCTGAATGATATTTATTGAAGACGATAGCAATGATAAAACTAAACAAGACGTCAAACTGAAGTCTGAGTCAAACATGGGACCGTATAAGAGAAAATTAGAAAGTAGTTCTACTAAAGATTCTTCTGCTACTTGTAGGAAAGCTCGTTTTCTGATGTAAGTAGTCCACTCCTGTGGATCGGGGAAAAGTTGGAACAGAAACATTCCATTTCATAAGGCCACGTTCTAGATACAGTATTGTGTTTCGCACTGTTACCTACATTATATTATTCACTGAAAAGTTGAATGCCCAGGACCTGGCCTACTGAAAAGAAGTGTTCTTCTTACAGTGTTCACCCAGCCCTACACAATCACACAATTTTGCGTCAGAATATGTCCGATTTCGACCTCAGTGTGTCGAATTCTTTATTTGCTTATTGTATCATAACTCGAATTCAAAGAGATTGTAGTCCAAACGCTAATTGAAATCGTCTGGCGGCAGCAAGAATAAAATGTTAGTTTTATTGTTATCCTGGATGTTGCTTACATGTCCTTAGTACCGAGACAATCAGCAAATACAACATTAGGGAAAATAATGTGACTAACAGTATACAGTAATACAGTAATTAATAGTAGATTGTTGAGAGTAAGATGAGGTGGCAGATCCCGGCTGCTGCTGGAAAAAGCTTGAAGCTTTTAATTTAGCTAAAGCTGTCATCAAAGATTTTTTTTTTTCCCTTAAGACTCATCGCCTCAGTTGATTCTTCAAGGAACGAGTTGCATACTTTGTTAGTTGTTACGAAGTTGTTTGCACTGTGTTGTGGGGTTGGGCTTCTACTTCTCCAGACCAGTACAAGGACGGAGGCTTTACACATCACTGCCCATTCCAGTTGCTTTGTGTGGCCACCCAGGCAAAGCATTAGCAATATTCTTTTATCATCATCTCTTGTAATAATTAGTCTAAATTCTCCGTTTGATCATTTCATTTCTGTATATTGCATGCAGTTGATTTATAATCTATCTCTCCAGACTATACTTCATAATTATACTAGGGTGTTGAATGTGTTATGCAGGGGAAAAAAAATCATACATCACCAAAAAACCCTTTCACTAAGAGCATTACAAGGAAGGAGCTAGCAATATTCTTATCTTAGGTGTTCTCCCCAGGACTGCAGCAAGCAATGTCTTTTATAAGAAGGCTTTTTGCTTGAATGATCATGCCAAATCACATCTTTACACAAGGATATTGAGTTCGTTGACACCTGGAATCAATTCTACAAGCAGCGGGCTCAGTTTGCACATGATGGTCTACATTTAAACACAGTTGTCTCTGCTCGTCTTGGTGATGGATGACGCAGTGCTTGTAGGCGAGTCATTATAGATCTCATGAATCATAGCCTAAACGACTAATGCAGGAAAGGATATCAGGACTCTTTTTGTGAGTATGTGTAGTTTGCAGAATAAGTTTTCTGAATTAGACTTATCTCCTTGCTGAAGATTACGATATAATAGGCGTAACAGAATCGTTGCTCAACATGGAACAACAAGAATCGTTAGTGGAGTACAACATACCAGGTTACAATGTTTTCCGTAGTGAGAGAAATAATAGTCTGGGGGCTGTGTACTCTCATACATTAAAGTAGGACATAATCCAGTCAATATTCCTAAGCCCTCTTTTGATGATGTTGACAGTATTTATCTCCAGCTTAGGAATACATCCCACAGCAAAACAGTCCTTGGGTTAATTTATTGTCTGCCATCACAGTCCAGTAGTGCAGACAGTGAAATTTACAGCCAAACTGCTGAAATGTGTAGTGTGCACAATGCTGTAATCTTTGGTGATTTCAGTTAACTGGTTGCCATATGGGGAATGTCCTGTCATAACATACAGGGTTGGACTTGTACACTAATTTGCAATAAAGTTCAATGCTTCAGCTCATAGACCGCGTAAAATGAGGAGGTAGCGTATTAGATCTGGTTCTGGCCATATCGGAAAACTTTGTGAATAATGTTGCTTGGTGACATTCAACATCAAATGCAGTAACAGAATGCCAGGGTTAGTTACGAGAAAGTGCATGACAAAAAGTAATGGAAAAGATTCGTTTTAGTGACTGGAATCCCACTGCTGAAACAGTAGATTTTAGTGAAGCATGGAAATTATATACGGATAATATCAGTAATGAAGTAACATCATGTATTCCAATGCGCAAGGATGGCCTGCAAAAAAATATTAAACCCAAATAGGTGGGATACAGGAGATTAAGCATTACCTGTCAGCTAAAAATCTTGCACACAAAAATTATATAATCACAAAGAAACATGGGATAAAAATAAATATGATGTCTTCATTGAAAAGAAAAGAAAATAGTAAAGCACAGCGAGAAAAACTTTGAAGCTCACACTGCATGTATCAGTAAATCAGACCCTAAAGAATTTTTCAGCTACATCAGAAACAAGAAGGTGATATGACCAACAATTGGCCCACTAGTCACGAATAATGGAGAACATAGCGATGATGAGGCAGAGATGGCTGAACTTCTCATCACTTTCTTTGCACCTATGCTTACAATTTTTGCAAATACAGATTTAATTCCTGCAACCTTTCCTATCGTTTTAGAAGAGGGTAACATAAAGACATTACCGTTAGCGAGAATGATATACAACTTGCCACTGGTAAACTTCAAAGTGAATAAAACACAGGGGCCAGATAAAATATTTCCACGCAGTCTACGAAAAGCAGTGAATGGAGCGTATAAGGCATTAGATGTGTTGTTCAATAAACCATTAAGAAACAGTAACGAGCTTCATGAGCGGAAATTAGTAGATGTAAACCCAATATTAAAAGTAAAGGAGCAACAAACTGCAATCAGAAAAGTAAAGGAGCAACAAACTGCAATCAGAAAATTTTCAGCCAATAAGCTTAACTTCAGTGGTGTGCATGTTGCTGGAAACTATAATCAGAGATAAGTTGTTAAGCTACCCCTTACGGGATTAAGGCGTCTGGCAACTGATTGACAGAGACCTTAGTAAAATGAAAATTGTGGTTTTTAAAGTAATAAAACAGAGAAGATAACATCCTAATGAAACAAATGGCAAGTGAGCACGTCGTGTAATTAACTTCATATTATTTGTTCTTCTAAACTTAAGGCAAAATAAACTTTTCTGATTACAGATAATTGTTCTAATATTATTTTTGCTGAGACAAATATCACTATGGTTGCCACAGACCCCATTTTTTTTTAATCTTACTGTACAAGGGAGCCCTTATGCCTTAATTCCAGTCTTCATGCACCCTACCTTTCTCCATATCCAGCCTACACATTTTCCAGATTAATTTAGTCACTGCCTGTCATCCATACTTTAACATTCGGCAACACACTTCATTAATCCCCGGGGCTTTTACTGTGTTGACTTCCTTCACTGATTCACAAGCTTCTATTCTGATCTCTCCCTCTTTTTTATTTCATATTCTCCCAGCTATTCCCCATCTACGTATACTTCCACTACATTCGTTCTGTAGATTCAAAATTGAATATAATGCTCTTTCTCTGTGTTAAATTTCTCTCTATTCTCTACTACTATTGTGCCATATTTGTTTTTAGCTCATTTACTTCCTCCTCTCTTATCCTCTCCTATGTTTCTGACTTCCTTCCAAAACAGTCTTTTTCGTTCCCTCCACTTTACATTCGGGCATTTTCGAAATTCCTCATATACTCTTATTTTCTCTTCCTTTCTGTCCATTTTCTTTCCTTCACTAATCTCATCTTTCTAGTCTTCTAAATATACAACCCTCTACCTCATGCCTCTCCTACTAAATTTCCTGTAGTTCTTTTGGAGTCACTGTTGTCCCTTGCCTTCTCTTTTCTGTCCCATAGATCACCTTTCCTCCTAACTGGACCAAGGTATTCCTTTCCCCATCTCCTAACCCCGCACCCCCTTGCCTCTGCATATTACTCCTTCTGTGAATATCTTACTCATATCTTATGCTTCCTTTATCAGCTCCAAGTTATATTTGCCCAGCCAATTTTCGACTTACCACTTTCCTTCCTCCTTTTCTCCCGCTTCTTTCAGCTTTGTACTCGCCTTCCAGTAACTGCTCCTTTTTGTCCTCAGTTACGTTTGTTCAGTCTTCAAATTATACTTTATCGTCATTAATACTACATAATATTCAGCCGAATCACTTCCCCAGTCCCCTACGCACTTCAGTACCAAGCACTAGCCTCATCATTCAATAATCTTTCACACATAATCGGGGATTTACATACATACATCATGTAATACTGTGTTGCCCCTTGAGAAGCGTAGGAGCCCGGGGCTAGGCAAGTTGGTTCTGACATTTAAGATGAGAGTGACCAGCCTCACTCATCCCTGAGTGGCATTACGTGAGCAATAAACCCCAACCACCACACGGATGTAAACCCACGCAAGCTCACTCCGGCTGGAGCACCTTTATTGCCTACTAAACCACCAAGCCTAATACTTTGGCTATATGGCTACCACCCACCAAAATAAGTGGCTTCCTGGTGTACAGGAAACCATTTGTGTTGTCACTCAATGTAGAGCCATCCGTAGACAGAAGGAAAAGAAAAGAAAGAAGGAAAGAGGACAGAAGAGGAAGGCAGGAATAAAGGAAGGAAGAGAGGAAAGAGCAGTCACCCGAGAGCAGCAGTATATCAGGTGAGTGGATGGTGAGCCTCCCTCCCCACCTTTTCACCTTATGCTAAATCAACTCCTCATCCCTCCTTTTTTTTTTTTTTTTTTTTTTTAATGTGCCGTATATATACCTGCTGAGCATTTTGAGTATGAACAAAGTAGTGGAGAATATTAAGTCACTGTCACAAAGGACCAACGTTGAATTTTCTATTTCAGTCGTAATGGTTTTCTGTTATATTCCCAGCTATAGCCATTCACGTCTTCTAACACAGGGGTACTCTCACATCTATCAGCATTCTCTGTGCATGCTTCAATATGCTCCATCAGAATTCTCTGTTCCTCTGTGCATGCTTCAATATGCTAAAAAAAAAATAAATAAATCAGTCTAACCACTCTACCCTCAGTCGGTGCCTATTTGCATACAGTCACCCAAGTTTTTATTCTTACTTTCAGTCTTACGCAAATGACTCATCCTAATCTTATTCTTCCATCTCCTACATACAGCAATGGAAATACCGTTCTTTGCTCTCATTCTCAAATATTCCAGCACACACACGTAATATACCAACTTTCGCATCCTCAAGCACCTACACGACCTCATTTTTACATAATGATCTGTCAAACTTACAGTTCAGGTTACCATCTGCATTTTTTCCCCCTTGTCCGTGGGCTTTAACAGTTGGTCCGCAAGAGTACGAAAGCATTCTCTCTCTCTCTCTCTCTCTCTCTCTCTTCTCCCCCCCCTCTCTCCCCCCCCCTCCCCTCCTCTCTCCCTCTTCCTCTCGCT
>JAGKTI010001814.1:18992-37567 GCA_018397915.1 Birgus latro
TTTTGGTGGTGGTAATGGTGATTATATATATATATATATATCTTCAGTATTCTGCAGGAGGATAGTAATATACTGTATTATGAAAATACATCGCTGAGGAGGTGGTACGAAGCCTGTTCTGACACCAGTAACTATAAACCAGTAACATAATTATGATGGCAATGGTAAATATCACAGATACACATCTATCAGTACTGAAGCAAGCTGGAAAATACAGTACATCAAGTGATGATACAAATGAGTGATGAATTCAAGTGATAAATACAACCCGGTAATATAAGATGTTATTGGCAAATATCGTAGAGACACGCAGGGCACAACTATCAGTGTTGGAGCAAGTAGGAACGTACAGCGCAACAGTGATAAATACAAGAGATAAATACTAATGATTAATACAACCCAGTAACACGCAGGGCACATCTTTCAATACTGAAGGAAAGTGGAACGTACAGTAAAACAAGTGATACATGAAAATGAACAAAAATCCCCCAGGTGTTCATGTATCAAACGGCCTTTCTTCATCCGCACACACATTGAGAGAGAGAAAGAGAGAGAGAGAGAGAGAGAGAGAGAGAGAGAGAGAGAGAGAGAGAAAGCATTTGTTTGATACAATTATCACTGTAGTAACATGTTTGTATTTCACCGAGGAAGAAGACACAACAAAATACTCGCACCATTGACAATTACCACTTTCCCTGTCTCTGTAGCTGTCAGTATACTGTTATCAGCATCTCCACCACTAATGCTACTCTAGGGGCCTAATAATTAAACTCTTTGAGTCTGTTTTGTATTGAACATCCTTAGACCAGTTACGCAGATACCGCAGAGGCACGCCGTCTCGCGGAGGAGCTGATTACCTGACGACTCCGGTGTCCAATTATGCAATTGTCTCCCAACTTCTGTCCTCCTAAAGAGGAACAGTGGACAGCATGGAGACAGTAACTTCACCCTGGAGTTCATTGGGCCTATGTTGTGATTAGTTTGGGCTTTCAGTTACTAGTACCACTGCTAATCAGGATACACCTTTTTAATTTCACCAAGCAGTTATGTTGAGTTTAGAAGAGACCATTGTATCTAACTATCCGTTTCCAGAAAATCTCCCTCATGTCGATGATAGGCGTCTAGAGTTAGCAAGAATTAACCAAAATCTATGGCACTGGATTTGGGGTGTCAAGATCGTTATCTACATTGAAGAATTTCGACGAAGGTTATGTTTTTTTTTTTTTTATGTGTCCGACTCTGGACATAGGCTTCATAGCCTGCTATCAAGGCCCAGCAGTCCTCCTACATACCATACACCTCTACATGTCACCACTTCGGCACTAACACCCACCGTCCATATTGAATAAAGGCTAGGGCTGTCTCATACAGGACTGGTGTATTGGTATTAGCGGGGGTATTTTTACGACATGTCGGCGGGTCTTCTGGTAGATCAATAAAGCTTAATTTGACGACATTCAAATCCTTAAACTTTTCCCTGCACCAGCGAGGATTTGAACCTGGGTCCGGTAGGACTGCAAGCCAACTCTCTACCGATCGAGATGTTTGTGAAAAAGTATTTCAGTAAGCTAGAATCGAATTTCAATAAAATCGAGTGGACAAGTAGGCAGTAAGTAGAAGGAAGAGTTTATTAGAATTAAAGGTGGTTCGGTATCCTGATGCAGAAATAAGTGAAGAATTTTATTGGTGCTGGCTTGGGTTTGCGGTCCCTAAGACTGTAACAGGGCAGACACAGTCCGTACAATTAACTTGGCTATATGAGACCATAAATATATTCATCTGGTAAGAAAGAGGAATTACGGAAGGAAATAATAAATTTTATTGACTTTGGTTGAGGTATGCTCTCGTTGAGTACCTTGTGGCTTGTTTATATTTCATTCTGACTCGCACAGCAACCAAGCACTTCACATTGAAACTATAGCGAATACTAAATTCAAAAATAAGCTAAACAATCTGACTCCTAATAAGACCTAACCTGTATGGAGACTTGTTTTCACCTGTCTTCGTATCCACCAGATGACGGGATATTGTAATTGGGGATAAGGATGAAAATTGTGGGTAAAGTCCTATTATCTCAAACATGAAGTGAAAGAATTTTGGTGGAAGTTTTTCAGTGTAAAACGACGCAATTATGGTTTCAGTAAATCGGCGACTACAAAGTGTTTCTTACTGGGTCAGTCTTTTCTATTTGCTGCTGTGGGTCGAATTATTTTTGGCTGAGGTAGATGTCCCTTGTGATTTACGTGGCGCACTACACTGTACATAGATTGGAGAAGCAATAGACAACAGAATATTTATGTGCAATATGAGGGAATCAAAAAGTTCCAGAAACCCTCCTGAACCGAAAATAATAAGGGTTGGGACGCGTAGGAGAGTTTGCTGCATCTATTTCTTGGCGACATATTTCACATATTGCACTTGAATATTGTACCTCTCGTTTCTTATATTTTTCCTTTCGTCAGTAAAGTTTATCTCAGTAACACACCGGAGAATAAAATACCTTAATATACAAAATAAATAGCTGAGGAAGAGGTGCTACGAAGCAGACTGTGCTACATAGAATACAGTCCTGTGCCCTTCTGTACCCTTTTAACTTGAACCTGGACAAAAAACTGCCATCTCCCCACTTTGAATGCTGAGTTGCGGCAATAGGTAAAAAGTAGAATATAATGTTAGTCACGCAGAAGGGATGTGGAAAGGCTGTAGGTCCACCGAGTTTTCTTATTCTGTCTCTGAGCTACGTGAAAAATGCTGAGAAAAGACAATTATCTGGGCCAAGCAAAGGTGAAGGGACTATAGTTGCTACCGTGTGTGATGGAGTCATGTGGCGTACCAACCTACTGTGGCCGTGGTATATGATCCACAGAGTGTCATTTTTACATGTTGATGTGTGTGATTTGCCTTGTACCTTATCACCAGGGTGTGGTAGGGGTATGTAATCTACTTTGTACTTTTCCACTTCCTACCGTGTGTGGTCCCGTCTTTTGCCTTACCAAGAGGGTGTAGCAGGGACATGCCATCTACTGAGTGCGTTTTTAGTTGCTGCTGTGTATGAAGATGATGCTATGTGCCTTATCCCTTGCAGAGGTGTGAGTGAATGTCTCTGTAGTTGCTACTGTATGGAATCCTTGCTTTGTATCTCACCATCCGGGCTTGGCCAGTTGGGGACCCATCCTGTAGGTGATGTTAAGCGCCCCCCGCCAGGCCTCGGGCACCTCCTTCCCTCCCAGGTTCACCAGCAGCTTGAGGGCGTCCCTGTAGCTGATGCAGTGCGCCGGGATGCTGGGGGTGTCTGTCTCATCATCCGGCACCCGGTATACGCCTTCTGAGGTAGGAGAGGAGGAGGGGTTAGAGTGTGTGTGTGTGTGTGTGTGTGTGTGTGTGTGTGTATGTAATTCACCGGGTCGGTCAGGATCACTTGAGAGTCGTGATCATCAGCTTTTACCCTCCCGGAAGGGAGCTGAGAGCTCATATAGTCCGATCTGAGGGCAAAGGCTGTGACCTTCACACACGCACACATCCATCCACTTGCTCAAGGGGGACAGTAACCACCTACTTCGTCAGTGAATCTTTTCACAACCTGAGTGAGGCGCGAACTCCCGTCTACCAGGTGGCAAGCGAGAACGTGACCACTGAGCCAGCAAGCGGTGTGTGTGTGTGTGTGTGTGTGCATTACCTAAGGCGCGATAGAGAGGTGTGATTGGCTATAATACTAAGGGCAGGGTAGTGTATATGTGTATTACCTAAGGCGGGATAGAGAGGTGTGACGGGGCTATAATACTAAGGGGAGGGTAGTGTATATGGGTATTACCTAAGGCGGGATAGAGAGGTGTGACGGGGCTATAGTACTAAGGGCAGGGTAGTGTATATGTGTCGCCGCACAGCAAGCTGCGGCAACAACTACAGCCATACGGAAGACAACGATAATGCTGACGACGCTAATGACGGTGATGACGACTTACACCAGGCATTCGGTGAGAACACAACACACGTGGTTGACTCACCCACCATCCGACCACAACCACCCATACCACAACCACGTCATCCACAACAGTCAGTAAGGGATAAAGGATATCGAAAAACGTTACGCGACAAATATCGTTACCTGCGGCACCTTGAAAAGATGGAAGAAGCCGCAGATCAGTGAATGGTGAAGAATGAAAAATGAAAAGTGAATGAATAATGGGAATAATAAGAGGAAATGCTGAGGCACATGATTACTCTCATAGCCCTGTACTGTCTACACTAGATTAAAGTTTGTGTGCTCCGGAAGGACGAGCTGGGTGCGACCTAGTGGAGTGGCATGTGTCCTAATATCTATAGAGATAAGAGAAGAGAGCAATGTTTAGGTGAATTAGCGTTGTATAGTGGACACTGTATCAAAATGTTGCAGATCAGACCCGACTAGGAACACTGAGAAGAAGTGAACGAAGGATATGTAGAGTACACGCCTACTTCCGGCCTCTGTACTTTTCCTGAGGGAGAGGCAGAGGGCTGGGAGTCAGAACAAGCTGAGAGGGCAAAGAGTCGAGAAGGACCCGGGGAAGAGCTTGGCTAGAAGGCCGCCTGAAGCACCCTACCACGACGGAGACTGGTGATGTCTTGGTACTCTACGGTATCAGTGAGTAGATTTTTTTGTTAGAGAACTTAGAGGAAAGTGGAACTGAGAGAAGGAAAGAGAGAAAGAAGAAAGTGAAATACACTGTGAAGAATATTGAGAGTATACTGTAGACTCGTGGTAGGGTGTAACAGGACGGGCCAGATAGTTTGTATTATTGTTAAATTAACTTAATTGCTCAATGGTGAAAGGAACAACGATTATATAAAGTTAAGTGTTCTTATGGAGAAGTATTGAGTTAGGGTACACGACTGTGCTAAAGAGTGATATTAATTTTGCAAAGGATATTGATATAACTTGAGGTGAAGTGATACTAGAATAAAAATGTTAGAGATTAATGTTCTAATAATAATAATAATGCTAGGGTGAGATTATAGTGTGCTAGAGTATTGTTCTTAGTATTACCCTATGTGTAAGAGAATATTCCTTTTAGTATTACCTTGTAGTTGACCATACTATTCTTGGTTTTATTTTAGTAAGAGAGAGTATTATCTTCAGTGGCGAGTAATAATATTCGTGAACTGTTACTTGTTTAATGGAACTTAGTTGTACTGTTGATTACCATTGTAAGGTGGCATGATTTAATAGTTTTATTGTAGAGTAAGCCCATAAAGTAGTTGTATAACTGGAGTTCATAGAGTGGACCAAATCAGTTGATTGTTTTGACTTAGTGTATAATTTGTATATAATTTGTAGATAAACACAAAGGAGAAAATTAATTTGAGTAACCCTAGAATCCCTTCCTCTTAATAAGGAAAGAGACGCTTCCACGTAACGCCGGCCTTATATGGACTTGTGATTGCTTGAAGTGTTGTGTCGGGTTCCCCACTTGTGCCTATCCAGCGCTACCAAATGAAACTTAATTAAGATAAAGAGTAGAGCAAGCAAGTGGGGCGCGACATATGTGTATTACCTAAGGCGGGATAGAGAGGTGTGACGGGGCTATAATACTAAGGGCAGGGTAGTGTATATGTGTATTACCTAAGGCGGGGTAGAGAGGTGTGACGGGGCTATAGTACTAAGGGCAGGGTAGTGTATATGGGCATTACCTAAGGCGGGGTAGAGTGGCGTGGTGGGGTCTCCATCGCGCCACAGGATGGTGCCTCTCTGGATGCCTGTGTCCGGGAGCCATATGGAGGCTGGGTAGGCTGGTGCACCACGCCGCCACTCAGGGTGGTAGTCAGACGGGTCACTGCAACACAACCAACAGAAAGAAGACCAAGTGTCGCATCTTTATAAGTTTAGCAGGAATCTAGCACATAAACCTTCCGAATTCTCTACTCTCTGGCTTTGGCTTTCCTGTCATTCTCTGACTAAATATATCTGTGCTGTTTACTTATCTCCTAATTCTACTGACTATCAAAAATTCTTTGACTATCTTACTTCTACGATGGAACACATTCTATACATTTATCCTTTCTCTGAAATCTCCATTCTAGGAGATTTCAATGTTCACCACCACCTTTGGCTCTCCTCTCTTTTCACTGATCCACCTGGTGAACAAGCCTACATCTTTTCTATCCTTAATGACCTAGAGCAGCTTGTACAGCACCCTACCCGTATCCCTGACCGCCTTGGCGAGAGTTCCAACATACTTGACCTTTTCCTAACAACTAATCCTTCTGCTTACACTGTTCATCTTTTCTCTCCACTGGGCTCCTCCGATCATAATCTTAATACCTTAACATGTCCAATCGCTTCAGTACGGTCTGTGGACCCTCTAAAGAAACGCCGCCTGTGGCACTTTGGAGCTGCAGATTGGGAGGCCCTCAGGCAGTACTTCTTTGATTTTCCATGGAATGATTATTGCTTCCTTGGCCGGGAGCCATCTGAGTGTGCCTTGCGCGTTACGGAGGTTACTCTCTCGGGCATGGAAGCATACATTCCTTTCTCATATCCTCTGACTAATGCAAGAGAGCCTTGGTTTAATCACGCTTGTTCTAATGCTGTCCGCAACAAGGAGAGGGCCTATAAGAGGTACCGGAGCCAACCCACCCCTGAATCACACCTTTTATATATTTCTGCGCGGAATCGTGCTAAGTCTGTTCTTCGCTCTGCTAAAAACAATTTCATCCGTGCTAAATGTTCCCAACTCTCCAACTCGAATTCTTCTCGCTCCTTCTGGCACCTTGCCAAAAACCTTTCTAACAACTTTACCTCATCATCCTTCCCTCCTCTTTTCTACTCTGATGGCTCTGTAGCTATTTCTTCTACTGATAAAGCAGATCTCTTCGCTTAGACTTTCTCCTCCAATTCCACCTTAGACGATTCCGGTGCTATTCCTCCATCACTTCCCCCCTTTGACTTCCTCTTGACTGACATTAAAATTTCTTCAGCTGATGTGTTTTCTGCCATCACTGGCCTCAATACTAAAAAGGCATATGGTCCTGAAGGAGTCCCTCCTGTTGTCCTCAAAAACTGTTTCTGTGCTTACACCCTGCCTAGGTAAACTCTTTCGCCTTTGTCTCTCAATTTGTACCTTTCCTTCTTGCTGGAAGTTTGCTCTCATTCAGCCAGTCCCAAAGAAGGGTGACCATTCCCAACCCTCTAACTATCGTCCAATTGCTTTAACATCCTGTGTCTCAAAAGTTTTCGAGTCAATTCTTAACAGAAAAATTTTAAAGCCTCTTTCCTGTCACAACCTTCATTCTGATCGTCAGTATGGGTTCCGTCAGGGACGCTCCACTGGCGATCTTCTCACCTACCTTTCAGACTCTTGGTCATCCTCCTTTTGGAACTTTGACGAAAGCTTTGTCATTGCACTTGACATCTCAAAGGCTTTCGATCGCGTCTGGCATAAATCTTTAATTTCCAAACTGCCCTCCTACGGTTTCTATCCTTCTATCTGTGCCTTCATCTCTAGCTTCCTTTCTGGTCGTTCTATAGCCGCTGCTGTAGACGGCCATCGTTCCTCTCCTAGACCTATCAACATTGGTGTTCCTCAGGGCTCTGTCCTATCACCTACTCTCTTCCTTTTATTCATCAATGACCTTCTAAGCTGTACATCTAACCCTATCCACTCATATGCTGATGATTCCACCCTTCACCTTTCCATTCGGTTCCTGCAACGTCCATCTCAGCAGTTACTTCAACAAAAAAAGGATGAGGCTATGGCACACCTAATGTCTGACTTGGCTCGTATCTCTGATTGGGGTAAAAATAATCTTGTTATTTTTAATGCATCAAAAACTCAGTTCTTACACTTATCAACCCGACAAAATCTTCCTCAAGATTATGCACTAATGTTTAATAATGGACAGTTATGTCCTACATCATCCTTGAACATGCTTGGGGTTTCATTCTCTCGGGATTTGTCTTGGAAAGAACATATTACATCTCTTGTGAAATCTGCTTCCAAGAGATTAGGTGTGCTAAGCCGATTCCGAACTTTCTTTACCCCTGCACAGTTGTTGACCTTGTACACGGGTTTTATTCGCCCGTGTATGGAGTACAACCCTCATGTGTGGGGAGGCTCCCCACATGCAGCTCTTCTCAATAGGGTGGAGTCAAAGGCTTTTCGTCTCATTAACTCTCCTCCTCTTACTGATTCGCTTCAACCTTTGTCTCTTCGCCGCACTGTTGCATCTTTATCTCTCTTCTATCGCTACTTCAATGGTCGCTGTTCCTCTGAACTGTCTGCTTGCATCCCTCCACCTCTACGACGGGCACGTAGTACCCGTCTAGCAACAAATTCTCATCCCTTTTCTGTCCATCTCTATAATGCAAGAGCTAACCGTTACTCCCAGTCCTTCATTTATGCAACTAGTCAACTCTGGAACTGTCTTCCTCTGTCTGTATTCCCTACTTCCTATGATCTTCAGTCTTTCAAACGCAGTGTGTCCAGGCATCTCGAATTGAATGGAGCTTGAATTTGGCTCTCTTTTGTATTGTTTTTGCTTTTTCTTGGAAGGAACAGTATGCAGGCCTGTGGCCTTTGGTTCCTTCTTCCTTGCATAAACACACACACACACACACACACACACACACACACACAAAAATACAGAGATACGTCAATAGATATGCCAGACGCCTTAATCCCTTAATAGGCGGCCACAAACAAATCGAGTCAACGTCGCCCTTTCCTCTGCCATTTAACAGTCATCCCTTCAACTTAAACCTATGTCACTCATATACAGTATCTCTACTCCATCCCCACCCCGCCATTTCATCCTTGTTCTACCCCTCCTCCTCCTTCTCTCCCCCACCACCTCACTCACACAATTCTTTCAGTCACTGTCTCCTCCATCCTCTCCACCTAACTATTTCAGTTCTCATTCTCTTATATATATATTATACTTCCGCAGTCTCTTTCGACATCATAAAAACATTAACACAGAAGAATAACAATCACCTGCAATGTATATATTAAACCGTAAGGGGAAACGTGCATGAAACCCCAGAGTCCATGACAATAATGATCTTAAGTCTTGAAAAACATTACGAACGAAGGTTATATTTGCTCGGGGTTAGGAAGCATTTTAGCACTTCTTACTCAATATTTTGCACATTACACGTTACTAGACACTTGTATATTATTTCTTGTCTTAGTATTATCAATAAGGAATGCATAAATAATATACGCAGGATTATTGAAGGTGCTATATGTAGAAATTTTCCGGGTAAGGAAGGTACTAGAGCAAGATGGGGGAGCTCCAGGGCCCCACGGTTCATTCCCTTGATGTGATATGATGTGGGAGGATGGTTTAGTTGCAGTGTGGTATGAGTGGGTGGTATGGTGTGTTGTGTTGTGTTGTGTGGTATGAGAGGGTGTATGGTATGGTGTGTTGTGTTGTGTTGTGTGATATGAGAGGGTGGTATGGTGTATTGTGTTGTGGGGTGTGGTATGAGGGGGTGGTATGGTGTGTTTTTGTGCAGCGTGGTATGAAAGAGTGGTATGATGTGTTATGTAGTGTGGTATGAGAGGGTGGTATGGTGTATTGTGTTGTGGGGTGTGGTATGAGGGGGTGGTATGGTGTGTTTTTGTGCAGCGTGGTATGAAAGGGTGGTATGATGTGTTGTGTAGTGTGGTATGAGAGGGTGGTATGGTGTGTTGCGTTGTGGGGTTTGGTGTAGTATTGTACGGCTTTGCTACAGCCTTAGGGAGAGACAAAGTAGCTCCTTGAGATGCTCCCCATCTAAAAATTCCTAAGTTGAGAACAAGACTGGT
This sequence comes from Birgus latro, assembly GCA_018397915.1. NCBI lineage: Eukaryota > Metazoa > Arthropoda > Malacostraca > Decapoda > Coenobitidae > Birgus > Birgus latro. Next base: position 28,778 of record JAGKTI010001814.1, read on the forward strand.
TTTACGGCAGTTTTCTAGGGACCAAATTCTCGCCAGCTCATGAGGCTTCTTAATATATCATCTTGGGCGGTTTATTTTGATGAACACACCTTGTATTCTCTTGTCTCTTATTTATGCCATTGCAATCTTGTCACAGGCTGCATAAATAATATACGTAAGATTTTCAACACACCATAAGCAGGAGTAGGTTGCTAGGGAAGAGATACCGAAAGCTTCCTACGCTGTCGAGAATACGAGCACAGGCAGCGTACCTATAGAGTTCGTAACACCTTGCTCTCAGCGATTTATGACATCTATTCGTTCTTTCGTTCATTATTCAGTCCTCTTTTCCCTCATCAGGAGAGCAGGTGTCCGTGGCAAGGCTACTATGTCCCGACACTTAAGATGAAGGTGACCAACCTCACTAGTTCATGAATGGCATCGTGAACATAGAACCCCATTCACCCTTAAGGTGGCGTCTCACTGGACCGTTCTTCTCTCGTGGTTTGCCGAGCTCCAAGCATTTGCTGGCGAGCAAATGAACAGTATCTTCACACTCAGCAGCCCAACCGTTTGCCGAAAAACGAGCATAATCATCACCGGCGGCCTAAAGTAAATGAACAAACATCGCTAGAAATGGCGCCAACCGCATCTAATATATGGACTGTGGCAAAATGTGCAGCTGTTACAGCAGTTTAAGGTATTCTCCAGGAACTGCAGAAAAAAAAACGTGTGCGTTTGATCATGGCTGAGAAGAGATTTAAAAAGAATCTATGACAATCTCTGCAGGGAACTGAGGTTGGAGGATGCATCTGCCTTCTACAGCTACCACCTGATGAATTCAACATCACAGGTTGAGAGGGTCATTTTTGGGAAGGCTTCCGATGAGTATTTTGATGGAGGGCGGCCATTTCTCTTGTTTGCATCCGGGCCACTTGCTACTCGTCTGGCGAGTTGCTCTCCGTCCAACAGGGGAGCACCAGCCACCAGCCGTTGCTTGCGAGAATGCCCTTCTGGCCGGGAAATACTCGGCGCTCGGCAAACAACGAGCGAGAAACAGTCCAGTGTGACGCCACCTTTATGACGCAAATCCTAATTGGCTGCCCATCCGGCTGGAGTGCCTTAACCTTCTAATCTACCAGGTGTAATTTGGTTATATAGTTGCCATCGAACACAGTAAATAGTAAATACTTTTCTAGATTACCGGAAAACATTTAGCTTGTCACTCATGTACTGTAGAGTCACCTGAAAGCAGCACCGTGTCGAGTTAATGGATGATGTGCACTCCCACCTATCACGTAATCCTGATCTAGTGTGAGACTCTCCTAAACTCAGTCAAGTAGAAATAAGGAGCATATCCGAGGGATGAGGTAGCAAGAGGTGTCAAAATTAATCACTACCTTTGAAATCCATCCAGGTCAGTTTAAGGACAAATACCCAAATACAGGCCGACTTTGGCGCATTTATTCGTTTTAGGTTAATTTTGGTTCTTTTAGGTCACTTCATGTGCATCAGATCTACATAACCCATTAGCTCCCAAGGTCCCTGTGCGAGGGACTGTGCTGGAAGGGTACTAAGCGCATCTCCCTCCGCCTATCGGCTCATAGTCGAGAACCTCATAGGTCCCTACCCCGGGGTTCCCTTCTTTAATAACTGTTGAAAATGCCCAGTTCCGTCCTCTACTGAGGACACTGGGCACAAATGGGTTAGCTTCAGATCCATTAAACATACGAGTAATCAAAGTCAAGCCTATAAATCTGAGTGGAAAAAAGACGTGTCCAGGAAACGATTACTGACGTCCGATGTTTTCTTTTTATTATTATTATTATTATTATTATTATTATTATTATTATCATTACTTTCATTATTATTATTATTTGCCCCGGGGGGAATGGAGCAACAGTGGAAAGAACACTGTGATAATTGTGATGGTGGGATGTAGCAGAGTGACCAAGTCCTAGAAAGAATGGCAGTTGCATGACAGCTGGAAAGAGCAAAGATTTCTTCTCATTCAGTGAAAGGTTGGAGCAGAATAAAAAAAAAAGAATCTGTATATTATTACCGGAGTGAGGGCAGAGAAAGGTGTGTCCAGGATGGTCAGGAGTGGTGGTGCGTGGTGGCAGGATGGATGTTATGGGCATCATAGGTTGGACAGCAAATACTTCCCTCGTAGTGTAAAACGGAAAAATGCAGAAATGCTGTTGGTGAAAGGGGCAAAATGGAGTGGGAAAAGTCGGCTGCGATCTTGTAAGTGGTGAAGCATAATTGGGTATATTAACCCCGTAAATATGAGTACAATACGTCTGGGGGTGAAGTGCAAGTTAAGGATTTCTCCTACGAATATGCTGCGGAATAAAGGAAGATGTTGAAAAATGGGAGGGAGAGAGGTGAAGGTGGGATTTGAGGAGCGAATGAGGTGGGTGCGGATCGTAATGGACTGTTGGATAGAGTGTATGAAGTAATCTCTTTAAGAGAAGAATATTATGCAAGTTGTGCTGAGGAAATTCATTTCCCAAATCTCCTATAGTATTTATATTTGGAGAATATGAAATCAATGCCACGTGCAGGGGAAGTGGTGGGAATGGGCAAGGGTAGTACACTCCTTAATTTGGACATGAGACAGCGTAAGTATAGTGTAAGTATAAAATTTACTTTTTTCTCAACAAGAAGAAAGAGGAAAACAATGATAACCAAAAATGTGACAGGAAGCTACATACATATACCTGGCATCCTATGCCGTTGTTGAAAAGAAAGAGATCATCAGGTCCATATTAAAATTTAACTCTTTCAAGATACAAGGATTAAAAGACCATACTACAACAGTCAGAAATTCTTCCTATGCCAGTGATGGTAAAACATACTCGAAATTTCACAGCTCTTTCCTCAAAAATATGTACCAATATGCACTGCACCTGACCATCAACCCTTGCAGCACCACTGATCACTAAGGAAACCAGGCATCTCAGTAAGTTTGCTAATGAGGGAATAAGAGTAAGGCCTTCGTCACACTGAGGCTCAAATTGGACATCTTATGAAGAAAGTGGTTTTGCTCATGTTGGGTGCAAAAATAGCTGAAAGGACGATACCTGGTTTCGCTGGCATACTTCCTGGGCAAACTGTTCCTCAGAAACAGACCTAATGTTGACTGCTGGTACCGGAGTGCTCAAACTTTGACACAGTAAAATGTGGTATTCTTTGCCCAGTTTTAACCCAAGTGCCTCTGGTGTCGGATGAGTCCGACTCAAGGGGGGTCCCGGGAGGACGCCGGATGTCGGACCAGTCCAACAGCACTTTCCTGCCGCTGTTTGAAGCTCCTGACATATTTTTTTCACAACCATTCTCACCCAGGCACTTAGATGGCTGTGAGCTGCCAATTATAGTCATCTGTGTGCAATGTTTGAGTGGGACGATGACCTCCAATTCTAAGTTGACCAATTTCATTTCCCAGTCTTGCACAATCTTCATGCCATCCCTGCAGAGAGATCCTGACGACCCTGCAGCCTATCCTGCATCTCCCTACCTCTCTGATGCGTCAGAGGGGTTATCTGAAAAGTCTGAAGGTGCGATGGAAGGTGGGGAAGGCGAAAGTCAAGAGAAAAATAATTGTTGCGCAAGCCACGTGAAGCCAGTGCGCCGCCCTTGAATACTGCTCCACCCTGCATCACCCCTGACAGCTGTGCTTTTTCGATTATCATCTGCTCATACCCTACGTACCACCGGTGTGTGGGACTTTACAGTGTATACAATGGTGTGTGTAAATCGTGTGTGAAAACAGAAAAAGTGTTCTAGTAAAATTACATGAATTAATGATATGTGTAATAGAATGAGGCTATTGAAAAGTAGGGTTAATAAAACAGAAATGTAAGGAAGTTATCTGTATATTTGTATCAGTGTATGAAACGAAAGAAGTAAGCTGTATGATAAGTGAAACTACTTCAAAGAAAATTAGTTATAAGTGAAATTATGATAAGTGTTATGTGTTTTAGTCTGACAAGTGTTTTATGTTGTGAGCGCAGCTAAAGTGAAGTTTAGTGTCCTTTTTGCCTCTCCCTCACACACCTCTGTGCACAGTGCACCTGGGGAAGTGACAGCGACGGGGAAATGGCTGACTAGCTAGCATGCTTGAGCCAGGAACGTGAGCACTGAGTATGTCTCAGAACACGGCCAGAGCACGTCACAAAAAGTTAGCCCTATTCATCACCTCCTCATCCCTCATCACTAGTGCCTGGCCTTCAGCTTTTATTTGCAAAGGAAACACTAAGAACTGTTGAGTCTTTATGTTGTTTACTATATGTTCTAGGTCTAATATTAGCTGAGATACAAGGCCTTGAAAACAGGCGATTTTGTGAACTTCACCTGCATGTGGAACTGGGCAGAGTTAAAATATAGCCGAGGACTAAGGGTTAATCCTCACTTACACGGATGGGGCATTTCGCGTCAGAACTAAGCTACTCCGGCATTAATGTGAACAAACTACAAGACGAAGTATAAAAAAAAAAAAAAGGAAACTTACGTGTAGAGAATAATACCAGTTGCGTTGAACCTCTGAGCGTTGTGAACCTTGTCCCCTCTAAAGCCTCGCCCCAGCCTGGCTATGACCAGTCTGCCGACCACCGACACCCCTGCACCTTCAACTACCAGGAAGTCCTCATACCGACCGTAGTTCACATATACCATCTCGCTCTGAGGAAAGCAGTACAGGCTCTAGCTGGTGCAGGCATGGAATATATCATTAAGTTTTTGATCATCATTTCCACCACCAGCATCATCAGCACCACTATCATCATCATCATCATCATCATCATCATCATCATTGGCGTCACCATCATAAATCTATAACTGTTATAAAAGGTTTGAGAAAGTTTATGAAGCATGAACATGAAAACCACGAAAGTAGAACAGCTATTTTCAGAGTTTGCCCAGTGTGTTCATTCAGGATTTCAATGTTCTCAGTTTCACTTCACGGGCAAAATCATCCTTACTAAGATGACTCACTAAATCTAGCATACTCGTGTGCTGAAATTTCTTTACACACTCTGTTACTGCCTGTCCAAAAGGAAGTGGCAGCCAGGGTTTCAGACCAAACGAAGACCTGTTGTTGGTAGTTTGGAGATTTTCTTAATTGCATGATGAAGTTTCATCTCAAAATATTCTTCGTACAATTAATCAAAATTCCACTTTTACACGGAATAAAAATGTTGCCGTTCGATGTGAAACCTTGTTACGACTTACCTCCAGCCGTTAAGATTAAAGGGTGAGCAGAAACTATGACACGTACAGTACCTCTTGCAACTCCTGTTCGGTAGAAATATTTCCATAACTGTGACATTAATTAAGGGCATCAGCATTTCCAATGTTTATGTGCATCTTTGCAGATGCATAAACTAGTTCTGAGCGTTTATACTTAGCGTTCACACGCATTCACTTACCATAACAAATCATCTTCTTGATCTTCCACATCACTTAACACACTGTTTATTTGCATTTAGCCATTTAATGACCCTGTACTAATTAATTCACTATACTGTATGTGACCTTGGCTGTGTGCTTACATTTGTCTTCCTTTTCGTCAACAAACTTACCTACATCACGTCTTCACCAATCTTACTTAACATGTCTTATCCCATGCATTCTACGCATACCACATAGGAGCATATTCAATAGTCCTAGTTTTGCTGTTCCCACTCTTCATTTTCCACATGCATGTCATAACAGTTCCTTAGGCCCATACTTTATTTTCTAAATTTCGCGATGATTTTCTTTGTTGGCCTCGGATGCCACAGCGAGTACGATCACAAAAATTGCTTGAATAAAGGGTCTCGACTGTAGCAATAAGTATTCATTGTAGTTAGCGGAAAGGGATGCTGGATCATAAAAGTATACTGAATAATTACTTAGAAAAAACTGCAGCAAAGGCCTGGAGTGAGTGGTAACTTAATTGCATCATCTCGACAGTATATTCAACATGTGAAAGAAAAATTAATCAGCAGTTCATACAGAGTAAACTGCGATTGACACTTCAAGAGGATCAGTGATAATGTTAAAGGCTATTGGGTGGAATGGGGTGGAGAGGATAACAGAGGAAGGAGAAATATAAATCAGTCTGCTGCCAGAACAATACTGAGGGAGAAAGGGACGAGCAGGCAGGTACCATGGTAGCAGTGTTCTTTTCTTTCTAAGGAGTACAAAAGAGAGGAGTATAAAAGAGCACAGAGGAAAGCAAACAGAAACAAAAACAGACCATTTTTTCTTTCGAGGCTGCTTGTTTTAGTGTAGGCGATAACTAAGGTAGCTTTAGAGTCGATGACAAGAACAGAAACGCAAGAAGGCTGTTCCCTCCCCTCCCCTCCCGAACCCTCCAGCCTAAGCCAAGAGATGAGGGTGAGATAAACTGTTGTGAAACCTTCATAGTAAAGGGTGAATAAAAATAAATATCTTCCAGCTTCATCTCTTATGGAAAATGGTTATTAAATGCTTGGTGATGTTGCTCTGTTGTTGTATTTTCCATGATTTAATAAAATGAAAGAGTGATTCATCAGATACCTTTATATATTGTTTAGCATTGAACATGGTTAGCTGGGGGTTTTAAGTTGCCAGCCGGACGTAAACAGGCAGGAATGAGATGTTGCTGAAGGACATTAGACATAAAAAGAGGGAGAACAATACTCACAGTTTGTACAGTGGCGGCAGGAGAGAAGGCTAGGAAGGCGGGAGGAATGGTCTCATCGTAAGTACCCTCTTCCATGATACTAGAGCGGAACTTTATTTGGCCTGCCTCGTCCAGCAAGTACACCTGAAGAAAACACGGGTGATGAGAAAGGAGGTGAGTTTAGGAGAACTGGTATGAATGGAGCCAACATAGCCTAACCTGACCTACGCAGCTCAAACTATCAAACATTACCTAACCCAACCCAAGCTACGTCCCTGGAGAAAATAATGATTAGACACAGATGAGGGGCAATATTCAGAAAGAGGAAAGTAGCTACTAAAAACCACAGCAGCTAGCACTGGATTATCTAGTTAAATGAGCCGTATATTCACTTACTCATTATTCTAGCCATTGGAATTTCCGCGACTCTCACTCCATACATAAACTCTTGTCGTATAAACCGCAATCTTGTTGGCATTCATGGCGCCTCTCCCTTTGTGATTTACGTTGCAGACAATGCCATTTATTTCTGTTTGTGGGCGTGTAACTGACGTCTAGTTAGAATCGATACAGTGTGCAACAGTAACACAGACGAGGATTATAAGCCCTCCTGTGATTAAGAAAAAAAAACCTCTATCACTCTATTCCAGCTAACGCCAGACGACTTTATCCAACTATGAATGAGCCACAGGAGCCTTCGGATGTTCATGCTCTCGCCATTAGCCATCTCACAATAAGAACAATTCTAGTATTTTATTCAGGCTAAATACCAGACGGCTTTATTTAGATGACAGTGAGTTACATAAGCCAGAGAGAATTAAGATGTAGTGTATAACGAAATCGCCGAGGGAGAAGCGTCAAGAAATTATGTTAAGCCAAATAGAAATGTCACTCTGTAATGCTTTAAAGCTTCCTGCTTACACCTTAAACACACACACACACACACACATACACACACACACACACACACACACACACACACGCTTCCACCACTGATTTCCTTTTTCACCTCATTCATTCACTGAGAGTTCTGTTTTATATCAATATTATTCATTCATTCATTCAGTCAATAATATTACTCCTTCCAAATGATTTTATTCAACTTAGAAAATATCTCTCAGGAGCAAAATGAAGGTTGTATCTCCAGTTTGAAAAGACTAATCCTGTTGTGACTGTAATCGACTGGGAACAGGAAGAATAAATCATTAAAACTGGCGATTTGATCCAAGGGGGACTTACTGTGCGCTGCCCAAGCTTACAAGTAAAAATGCTGAAATTGGTCATTTCCACACACCCATATCTCAACAACAATATGGCTTAAATAAACAATTATCTATCAAAATACTCAGTGATCCTACCTCCTTCCAATGCAAATTTCTCAAAACCGGTAGATGGAGTCGTTAAAGAGCTAGGAGGTGAAGAATATAGGTAAATACTGTCCGCACGGAGAGGCTTTTCTTCAAATTCTCTGTGTATTTGCCTATTCAGTTCCTACTCGAACTGGCGTAGAGACGTCGTAAATTTAATAACATCTATCTATCTATCTATTGCCAGACGCCTCAATCCCGAACGGGGTGGCCACAAACAAATCGCCTCCATGTCACTCTGTCCCCTGCCATTTCACTACCACGCTCCCAACTCACACCCCCCTCTCTCATATACCTCTCCACTCCATCCCTCCATCTCATCCTCGGCCTCCCCCTCCCTCTCGCCCCCTCCACCTCACTCACATACACTCTCCTCGTCAATCTTTCACTCTCCATCCTCTCCACATGCCCAAACCACCTTAACGTGTTTCTCCTAACGCTTCCCATCACGTCCTCAACCACACCACAACGCTCCTTCACTTCCTCATTTGTTAGTCTGTCTCTCCATGTGACTCCACATGCTCCTCTCAAATAACTCATTTCCACTGCTCTCACTCTTGACTTCTGTCCTTCCAACAGGGTCCAAGCTTCACTTCCATATGTCAGAGTTGGTATCACAATACTGTCATGTAACAACTTTTTCACTTCCATGCTCACCTCCCTGTTTCTTATCACTGCTTTCAACGAACCAGCAACCTTCCTTCCCTGCTGTACCCTTTCGAGCACTTCACCCTCCAGACTACCATCCTTACTCATCACACTGCCCAAGTACTTAAATTCACTCACATTCTCCAT
>JAGKTI010001814.1:57147-71033 GCA_018397915.1 Birgus latro
CTATCTATCTATCTATTTATCTATCTATCTATATATAATATATATATTTATATATTTATTTATTTATTTATTGCTAAGCAAATTAACTAGAAACAGATAGTACAAAGTCTCCATGTACCTGACCTTATTGGGATTGTTGATATCGGGGTGTGAAAGCTGTACGTGGTAAGGCTGTAGAAAGGCCTGGTCCAGCCCGGCCTGCTGCCACGCCTCCTTCAGATACTCTGCCTGCTCTAGGTCCTGCCTCGAGCCAGCCATGTGACCTTTACTCGTCAGGTATCTGTACCGAGGGGCGGTAAGGAGGATATTACATTTTTTGTTTGCAAAAGGGAAGAGATATCCAATTCTTGTACAACTCTTCCATCGTCATCATCATCATCATCAACATCATCTTGTTACCCTAAAAAAATTTTAATGTAACAAAAAATGAGAAAACTCGTCATTCAAAGTTAGTTACTTCATCATGACCATCATCACCATGAACCTATTAGAAAATAGTACCATTTGACCCCAGAGAGTGTATGGAGTCTGAGGCTAGGCTGTAGTGCTCCAGAACACTGGAGGATGAATGAGTGGACTGTATCCTTGGTGATATTAGCCTACATGATCTCAATTCCGGTACTTCCGAGGTGGCTGGCAAGCTAGTGGCAAGGAGAGCTGGAGCTCCCGTTTCACCAGCCCTCAGGACCTGTTCTTCACCATCTCCCATTGCTGAACATTTTCAGTGTTATCATTAACACAGAAAGTAGGCCAGTATGCTCACATAATACCTCTGCCTCCAACTGTCTACACCACTCTACATACACATTAGATAACACGCATTCTATTTCCAGTCCCCCCTTAGCAATGGCCGCTGCATTATTATTAGCAAATTCGGTGGTATCTCGGATTGCCACTACCAGCAGGGTACGCTGGCAGCACGGGGGATTCCTCCTGGTCGCAGTCAGGCGACTGTGCCGACAGAGGTTGTTGCAAACACTGTTCATACTAGTCAGCGAAGAAGTGTGTGTGTGTGTGTGTGTGTGTGAAAGATTCGTCACACGAGTGTGACACGGGCTCAGGGTGGACAGCCTGTAAGAGAAATGAGCTTCAAATACAAGGGGGCGTCCTCTGCATGGCGACAGAGGACGCTGGCGTCGTGGAAAGGGGGAAGACAGGGCCTGGGGAATGCCCAGCACACACGCCCTGTCTTCTGCTGGCTTTGTGGTGTGTGTCCAGCGAAGAAGTGCAGGATCAGCCTTATTTTTCCCTGTAGCTGTGGCGCACGAGTCTGGAGGTTTCACTATCGTACCCTGGGAACCGACCAGTCAACAGTGCGTCCGATTTCGTGTATAATATGATTCGCATAGGAAATAGTTGTCAGTATTATTTGAATGACCAAATATGCAGGCAGTAATGAAGAATACAGTTAATTCACATGGTGTTAAGTTTCTGAGAATCTATACCTTAGCAGCAAGCTTTGTTAGTCTTAAATGTGGGTCTAAAACTCCAGAGAGAGAGAGAGAGAGAGAGAGAGAGAGAGAGAGAGAGCACACCCAGCAATAACCAATAATATTGCAGTGTTACACATTTTGAGGATATTAATCCAGGAAATAGGGGTACAAGCTAACATATGTATTATGGTCTGTCAGAATACGACGTAGATATTTAGTAATGAACATATAATGGATCAGGTGGGTGCACAACTTAGTCCGCAGAAGGCAGTGTTCGAATCCTTTTTAAATTATAACCAGCAACCTTATAAATTAAAAAAAAAATAGCTGTCTGCTACAGTATTTATTCATCAAACTCAAAATCAACTATAACTGATGGTATTCTTCATCATTGCCTGTATATTTGGCTATTCAGATAATGCTGACAAGTGTTTCCTATGCGTAGCATATTATACGAAGCTGAACACACTGTTGACTGGTAGATTGCCAGGGCACGATAATGAAACCTACAGACTCATGTACCGCAACTAAAATTGGTCTTAGTACCATTCACAATTTTGTTCACCTTTGCCTCCAGTCTATATTCCCTCTAGCTCTGTTCCTCACAGAAGTGCAAACCTCTACCTCTACCTACATATCCCCATGTTGTTTCCCTGGTTACCATCTCCTCAAAAACTTCCGTAACAAGGGTGGAACGTGTTAAATAAATTGTGAAATTGCACTATCCCTAGAGAAACCCAAATCTCTACCTGTACTTCCATATCCCCATTTTGTTTTCTTGGTTACCATCTCCTCACAAGCTTCCATAACAAATATGGCACCCATTGTTATATCAAATCTGAAATTGCAGTTGATATGATTTTCAACTTCACTTCAGGTAACTGTGATTATTCATTAGATAAACTAAAATACCTAAACATTACAAAATATATCTATAAAGTTTATTGCTCCCCCAATGTTTCTTCGAAACCCAGTGAATTTGATTCCATATACACATTTGGTCAACCTTAACCTCACCCTTACCACAGAAATTACCGTTTTGGGTGATTTTAATGTCCATGATATAGGATAGTTAGTGTTTTCTGCAAAGACTGACGATACTGGTCTAGACTGCGAGCTGTTTGCAGAATCGTTTGATCTCACGCAATTTGTAAAACAACTAACCAGAATACCAGATAATCCTGACCATGATGCCTATCTCTTGGACCTGTTCATGACAAATGACAAGATCAATACAGGATAGTTGTAGCCTACTGTCGCCACTTGGATCCTCCGACTACAATCTCATCAAAGCCTCATTCGTCAGTTGCCTCAAACCTCCCTGTCCTGAACCTGTCAGGGTGACCAGATGGCACTTTGATAGGACTGACTGGGATGGATTTAGAAATGATCTTGCTGACATCCCATGGCCGTCTTTCTTCTCCAATAACCTTCATTTCTACCCAGCCCCACATTAATGATTTAATATAAGAAGATGTGGGATTGTTCGAACCCAGTCAACAGTTTACTAAAAGATCGGCTCCCCCTCCCCCTCCAAAATGGTTTAACAGCAATTGTGCTAGAGCAATGACCCAGAAGTCCTTAGCATGTAAGTTTTTTACTTAAAGTAAAAAACATCTGTATCCTTCAGGCTACTTAAAAATGCTAGAAATCATGTGGAAGCAGTAATAAATCGGTAAATCAAACTTTCTTTACAACCAAACATCCAAACTATTAAATAAGGCTAATGATATTTGAATATTCTGGTCAACTCACAATTCTTTCAATAATAGCTTTAACATGTCCTTACCTATTCCCCCACTAAAATCTGCAGATGGTGGCATTATAAATGACGCATGGAAAAGCGAACATCCTTGCCGGTTCATTTGCCAGAAATTCTTCCTTGAAGCAAGTCAGCCAGAAAGTCCCTGTACATGAACTTGACCATCCCGAAATTGTTCCACTTAAGATAAAGAATTCCTCCAATTGTTTTGGAAAAGCGTTCCCCAGAACTTGGTCCTGTTCAAACTAAATCATTCAGATCATGCATACATATTTGTTTCTTCCCTAATTCTTGGAAAGAAACCAATATCTGCCCATTTCCGAAGAAAGGAAGTTCGCTGATCCCTCTGACTAGGGACCAATTAAGGGCTATCACATTTTCTCTTAGTAAAGTATTTGAGATTGCAAATAATAAGCACATTCTTAAACATCTTGAACACAACAACTTAATGAGCAATAGACAGCACGGTTTTCGCCATGAAAGATCCACTGCTGATATACTCAATTTCCTGACTCATACCCCATCACTCAGTTGACCAACATGGAGAAACTATACAGTAGCCCTTGATATTTCTAAAGCTTTTGACAGAGTGTAGCACCATTCCCTGCTATCCAAACTCCCTTGCTATGGCCAATCATCTTTTGTTCTGTTGATTTCCTCGTATCTCAGCGACAGAATGATAAGAGTAAAATTCTGTCTATCTATATACCTAGGCTGCTTCCCCCAAGGAAAGGGAGGTAGCCGAGACAGGACGACACACTCCCAATTTACTCATCCACACAAACACATTCATTCGCATCTTAGCCCCAAAGCGAGAAGGGACAGATCCTCACAGCACCACACCACACGAGGGTCAATTGTGCAGTGCAATCAGTGACATCCACAGCAGGGCCCGACAGTACAGCTGGTTTACCCCTGCCACATCAAAATGGACCCATCCCCTTACCCGCACCTGACCTGATCAGCTGATCAGACCAAATGTGGGAGAATATCCACTCAGGGCTGCGTCATCATTTATTCATTCACAATTTCTCCAATCATTTCTATCACGTGCAGCCACTCTTCCTTGCTCAACAGGCATCCCTCTCACATCTAGCGCCCTCTTCACACTGTCCATCCATCCTATTCGTGGTCTTCCTCTCGGCCTTACACCTCTCACATCAGATCCAGTTATCTTTTCCATCAATCGCTCATCATCCATTCTCTCCATATGCCCAAAAAAGTAGTAAGAAAAGTAGTAAAAAGTAGTAAAAGTAGTAAAGTAGTAAAAAAGAGTATAAGTAGATGACGTATATTCCAATTTCCAATCGATTAATGCCGGTGCCATGAGGAATAGTTCTGGCTCCAACCCTATTCCTAACTCATATTAATGATCTCATCTTTCACCCATAATCCCCTTCACTCATATGCAAAAGACTCAACACTTCACAGCTCATTCACACTTAAACACCCATTCACAAAGTTCAGTATCTCTAACTCACAACTCAGTACAGCAATCTCCATAAATCAAGACTTATCTAAGTTCAGTGAATGGGGACAAAAAAAATAACATTGTCTCATTTAATGCTAGGAAAACCAATAGACATACATCGCCTGGTTCCTATATGTCCTTCAGTGCTACTAATATTTCAATATCTAAAAGTATTGAAATTCTCGGTGTTTCACTTAACAATGGTCCTCAGCTGCAGCTCCATGTTAGACCACTTTCTAAAACCGCTTCAAAGAAACTTGTATTATTGTACAGAGTCCGTAACTTCTTCATTGACAAGCAGTTAGTTATAATTTACAAAAACCCTGTGTGCCTTCTGCTCGAATACTGTTCACCATTGTGGAAAGAATGTGGAGAGGTTGCACTAAAACAACTGGACAAAATTCAGAACAAAGCTGTTAGACTATTAATGACCCTGCTATTACCAATGAACTACCATCCATACAAGTAAGAAGGAATATTGCCTCCATTGCAATATTTTACAGATACTTTAACGGCAAATGCTCTGACATCCATTGCGTCACCTCTCCACGCCTTCACCCGTGCTGCATAGGCATGTGGTAGCACTCAGGACAGCCACACTGCCATATTGCAGAACTTCTGCCTATTAAAATTCTTTTATTCCGCGAGCTGCATCTCTTTGGAACTCACTTCCCCAGAGTGGTTTCCCCCAAACTTCAGCCTTCGACTGTCCAAGTCCAACTGTGACAGATTTTTTTTTTATGAATGGAGGATACATGTATTTTGGTGTAAGAATAATATTTATATTCATTTGTTTTTCCTTCCTCTTTTCATCTTCCGTAAAAAAAAAAAATTGAATTGATATTCAGAGCGCCTGGTTTTCGTCCTGACGGCCGTCTTACGTCACTATATTCTGTTCACTTTAATATGGTATAACACTGCCATCTCAGCATCTTGAATGCTTAACTCTAACAAGATATTAACACTAGATTATGATGCTAGTCAGGAGAAAAATGCTTCGATAACGATGTACAGCTGCACCAACGTTATTCTATCACTAAGGTACGGAAAAGCGGCAGAAAAGAAAAGAACTCCCACCTAGTTTAAATAAATTATAGGTAACTCTTATTATAAAAGATTTCTGAAGGCTTGAATGGGTAATTAACAGACATATCCCACATTTTTCTGGGCAGTCTCCTGATAATTCTACTGCTCATTAAACCTCTCTTTCCTAGCTTGGGATCCTATTCACCTTATTCATCTAGGGGAAGGAGAATGATGATGTCAGTGAGGATAATTATGAAGGCGATGATAATATTGATAAAACTTAAGATAGAATATGTTATCCTCCGTAATTAATTTACATATGGTTTTGAAGTTACTGGAAAAGAAGCTAGGTCAGGAAAACACAAAAAGGGATTCACAAACACAGTGTCCAGTGAAATGACCCATACATCCATTCACATATCACTCAAGAATTTAACATTATTTGTGCCACCTCACAAGCCTAGCTCCTACACACACACACACACACACACACACACACACACACACACACACACACAGTAATACATCTGTAGATTGATTACTTCATTCACTTCTCATCTTAAGTATTTAACTCTGGGAACAGACTAACCAGCCCATTCCGTGAGGCTCAGTAGTTCTTATTTTCATGGGGCACCAGTCGACTGAGTTACAGATTACCATCCCTCTCACTTATAATGTCCTCAGTTTTAGGTCTGACTGTCTTGCTATTATATCTGAAAGAATCAAGGTTATGCAACTGCCACGCTTTAGAGAATAATTTACTGAACAGTCAGAAGCATAAGACGAGGTTAGTCTAAACGCCATTTTACAAAGTCTGTTCAGCAGCGACGTTGAGAAAAAAATATACCTTGCTCTCATAATGGGTATTAGAGATGAATGTAAATTTTAGCCCTGCCCCGTTCCGCTCAAAGTTTTAATAATGTGGCGTAGAGTGGTTCCAGCATAAAGACTGGGGAAGCTCATACTGAATGCTGGACTGGCAACAGTAAGGAACACATTTGTGGGGTTTTGGCAGAGTAATGAGGCTAGTAATGTAAAAAGCAAGCCAAATATTAGCCAACATGTCTTCCTGATTCTATATTTCCCCATGCCTATGTCCTTCAGTCTTTTGAACGCAATGTATCCAGGCATCTCGAAAAGAACGGGCTTTTGATTTCCCTCTCTCTCGCTCTTTCTCTCCCTCCTCTTAGAAGGAAAATCTTTGCGGGATTTCGGCCATTAGTTCATTTTTCATACCATAAAAAAAAAAAAAAAATGGATTTCAGCCTGCATTACGGTAATTTCGAGTTCTGCACCATGATCTCTGGCCACACATTCCCTTACATTCATTCTGTCTCCTCAGCCCACCTCAGATTCTTCTCTATGTTCTCCGCTTTCATCTCTGTGAGGATCTGTTCGCCCGCCTGCCCGAAGTAGTCCTCCCCTGAAGGCTTCACCCGACCCTCCTCTCCACTCTTGTCATCATCTAGGCTGGGATCCTGGTAACGCAGGAAAAGAAAGAATTATTATACTGATTTAATTGACAGTGAAAGATATTTTGAGTTACAAAGAGAGAGAGAGAGAGAGAGAGAGAGAGAGAGAGAGAGAGAGAGAGAGAGAGAGAGAGAGTCTGTTATCATCTGCGGGAAATAAGCCACTCTCACAAATTTAATGTTTAGTCTTGTTTATAGAAATTTCGATATGAACCTTACATACTTGATAATAATGTTTCTCCTTGGCTACTAGTTAAATTTTCCCTCAATTGACTACACTTTTCCATCAACTGAGCTCAATGGGGTTTGGGATCATTGTCGGGTGAAAACAACCCGGCTCTAAGAGTGGTTTCCAAACTGGGTGCCATAGCCTCCTAGGGCCGGGACATGGTGCACTTTCAGCGGGGCCTTGAGGTATCTAAAGTCAATGTTGATAGTATGTTATAGTTGTTTTCTAGTGGCAGTACCCCCTTTTTTTTGGGGGGGGGGCAACTCTCGCACAAACATTTGCCATAAACATTTTCGCGAAGAGTTTGAAGGAGCTTGGTGTAAGAATGGGTCTCTACTATATTGTACTACCAGCAAAATGGCTTCCTAGATGTTTCTTTTAGCTTGGCTAGTTTTCTCTGTAAGATTTTTCTTTCTTTCTTTCCTTCCTTCTCTCTTTTTTTCCTGTTAAGCGGCAAATTCAAGAAAGCATAATCGTTTTCGCATGGAGACTCACCTCGTCTGTACCCAACTGATACCCCACCTGGCAACATACCGAAACTGCAGTTGCAACAGTACCCTTATATTTTTATTTCGCTCTAAATATTTCTTAACGTCCTTGCATGGCATCTTTATTTTAATCACTCGTTATAATATCATATTCATCCACACCATAAGAGCGATGTCTTTATTTGTTTCTTCAAATGATGATGCAACCTGGGGGAGGACAGAACGAAAAACCTAAGAACCTCTGGACTATACATGAACTCAGTTATTTTAAGATGTACAGTAACTAACCTTAACATCAGCGGTAAGTGTGTGAGTGTGCAGCATGTTGTGTAATGAGGGCAGAGAGGCGATGAAGAGGCAGGACAGAGCCGCCACCAACATCGACCCTACAGCACCCTGGCTCCTTCCGTCCAACATCTGTGTTGGGAGAAATAATAATTAGTCTGACTCCTTCAACACCGAACCTCTTCTGCTATTGTATTCTTGTTATCCCCTGATGTGACTGAAGGTTTTACGAGAAATGTTTAGAGATGGTTTAGCCATGTGGACAGGATGCAGAATGAGATATTATAATGACATGTGGAGGGGAAGAGGAGCAGGGTGAGACTATGGATGAGGTGGAGGGATGTAGTGGAGAGAGAGATATGAAAGAGGGGTATGTGACCTGGAGGGAAGAGAGCCACTTGTCAAAGGACAAGGCGACGTAGAGGCAAATCGTTTTGGGCCACTCCCTAAGGGATTAAATCGTCTGGTAACAGATAGACAGATGTACAGATAATTGATAGATAAATATTTTAAGTACTTCAATGCAGATGCCTTGCCTATCAAATTATTCTTGCTGATACAGGCGATTTCATTCAGTTTAAGACAACTGGTCTTACATTTTTCTTAATTTTACATTCAACCCCTCCCGTTTAGAACGTTTATCCAAAGCTGAATAAAATTGTCTTTAGATGGCAAAGCTAGCAAGGAAAAACCAGTTGGTTGAGCAGTTCAGTAAATATTTTTTGAAAGGAGGGCTTGATTTTATCTTTCATTAGCCGCTTCATTATATGGGTGTTCGCGTTAGCTGCACAAAATCGCTTGGTCTTGGCTAGAATAAACTGATCAGGCTATAGACACTATAAAGTTTATCGAATAAGTAAGTTTGTTAATCTTAAATAAGCTTTCTTTCAACGTTCTTATCTACACTGAAGCCTTAGTAATTTCAGATATAACCCAAGTTTGAGGCTCGGTTTGGCAGTTTTGACTTCAACAGTACAGTGGCGAACTTTGAGGAAAGCAACTAAACAACCACAGACTCCTTTTCTGTAACGCCTCTTTCCCATTTACAAACTTCCCAGCAATATAATTATGTTGGTCTGCTGTAGGCAGTGTCCGAGATAACCCAGTAGTATTGCTCAGTTTGGCTGTTTGGGGCTTTTTCAGCAACATGGTGACGAATTTTGAGGGAAGCCACTTATGTACCATCTGAAGTATTAGTTTTCTGTAACCTTTCCGACGATATATGTGTAAGTACGCTGTAGCATGAATAGCCTCCGAGATAACTCAGTGATGATGTTCAATTTGGCGCTTATTTCCAACAATATGGTGGCCGTTGTTTTATGTCAGTTAACACCAACAACTGTATATGCTTTCAGTGATGAACGTAGGTCCACTGTTGCTTCAATGATCTACGTTATAAGTATTTTGGTAAGGTGCTCAATCACCTAGTTGCACATCAGATAATGTTCTCGTTTACCTGTTTCACTTGCTTGCTCTGGCTGGCATACGAGACTTCCTGTAGTACTTTCACCTTAACTTGGCCTAGATTTTCGTCCTTTTGTTACTTATTCCACGCAGGTCACTTGAAGCATGAGACAATACTACGGCTCTGCGTCTTTCCACCGAACTTCTTTGTGACTAATATATTTTAACGTTAGCCTATTGTTACAACTCAGCACAAAGTGGGAAGATGGCAATTTTAGGCCAAATACGAGTATAAAATTTGGAACACTTCTTCCAAAGGATTAAAGTTCCATCTCACACCCCATTTTTTCTGGTATGTTAGGTATATAGGTTTAGTATCGGCATAGTTTACACCAGTTAAGACAAATATTTAGTTGTGATAGAGTAAATCGCTAAGAGAGAGATGTAACGAGATCCCCGGAGATAGAAGTACATCTCCAGTGCCTGTCGACTGCAAGAACGAAATCGGCAAAGTCTTAACGTTCCCTCAGATACAACTCTCATTCTCCACGTTATATCCGGGATCCCAAGGCTGTACTGGTGAGTGAGAAGGGACAAAGGAATAACAACCTTTGTCTAAGACTAAGCTCGGCCCTGCAATCGAACGTGGACTACAGGGAGCCAAAGTGTTACGTCACGCAACAATGACAACCGTGTATTGGTTCTAAAGAAACGTAGAAGACTATGCAGTAGCTTCCATGGCAAAAAAAATAATGTGGTTTAATACTCAAGATAAACGGTTCTTTGCTTATTTCTGAAAATGTAATCACCAGTCTGAAGCTTTACAGTATAGTTTCATTCGCTTTCTAGTGAACAAAAATGAGAATAAGGATTGAACAAGCTAGTAAGTTGAACAGATACAATTCCTGATTCATGTCACTTCGATGCAGCTGTCATTTCAGAGGTCTTTCGATAGTAATCTGAGACGGTTGATGAAAGTAAGATAACAGACAGGCGTAAGAAATCTTGTAAAGCGTGAAGAACCAAATGCATGGTGTCGTGAACCTGAAGCAGCTGTTAGTATTGGTCAAACTGTCACCACTGCATCAGTCAAAAAATGTTCTCCTGTCAGAGTCACAAAATGCTAAGAAGGAACCTGGGTCTTATAAAGTGAAATTACATGTCAAGGAAAACATTATTCAGTCAAGAATGCATGATGGTATACAGTGTTATGGGGACGACTTCCATTTTTAGCACAGTTGTCGGATATGTGCAGAGGTTTTCTGGCAAAGTACGGTATTTTGCAGACTGGAAATTAAATTAGTCACTTGAAAGGACGAAGTTTTGGCCGTGAAAGTCCTCCAGAATCATATAAAAAATTCATCTGGCTAGAGAATATGACGGTGGCACAGCAACTCTGAGATATGTCATTACGTAATTATGTTTTCAACCTCAGCTTTTTAAAGAGAAGTAAATATTAAATAACACATTTTTTTTGAAGGCTATTGATGTGTTGGTCCTTCTATTGTTGTAGAATTGCTATAGACTGCAGACAAAACTTTCTGCCCTGTCCACGATGGCTGATCAGATGGTGACATTCCACCATATCGAGTAGTGCTATGAACTCTCTCAAATCGCTGACTTGCACTTAATGTGTTGTTCAGCTGCTAGTCTCTTGTACCCTGGATTAACATCACGTAAGGCAGATATGGAAAGATCAAGAATACTGTTACATTCTATTAACGGGGATTTCGTTTTAGCAGATTTCACTTTTTTCAAGAGAGTACCTGCGACTGTCTAAAACAGGCCTACCATTCCTCTCAGTAAAAGACAGTTCAGTGTCAGTGAAACAAAAATGTCAAAAATAGTTGCAGAGCACAAGGGGCGTCCGCAGAATTTTTTGTAAGGGGGGCCAAAATAAAAGAAATTATACATATATGTGCAGTTATATCAAAATACACACACTCCAAAAGGCATAGGCATTTAATATTTAATGAGTTACATGACTGATATCAAATGCATAAAGTAACAGAATAACTCAAAGGAACGAAAAAATACGTGACGACCGGGAACGTTACAAACACACTTTAGAATTCCAAGGGGGAGCAAATGCCCCCCTTTGCCCCCCCCCCTCCGGACGCCCATGCAGAGCACAGAAAAAACACTGAATGGACAAACTGATGTATGAACCAGTAAGGCGGAAGCACAGTATATACACCAGCCATGTCTCAAGTGCCATACAGGACTGGTAAAAGTGTATGTACGAGTTTTAGATCTTATAAAGTTTAATACAATACAAATGATAACACTGACTAAATGAATTATTCATTTAATTTAGCCTACCACTAAACCTAGCCTAACCAAACCAAATCGCGACATGACTAATCTACACTCCTGCTAGACCCAACTTAGTCATTCCAAAGTTTTACCTCATTGTCACTGTCACGAATTTTCTACATTGTAAAATCACATTAGTTAAATCGTGACATCCAGTGATTTTTTGAGGAGCAAATTAATATGTACGATAAATTTTAGTTGTCGGGCTTTGCTCTGGGCCAATTGCGCATGCGCCGAGCTCCCACCCGCGCCGCGTCGAGATTCAAATCAGTCTGGTCTTAGTCACGGAAAGATTGGGTCGTACGCCTCTAGAGGCTCGAGTGAATTCTTTATTTCAGATCTCGGCTTGAATCGGCGTGTCTTCCCTAGTTCCCACCTTGTTGGTGATCGACTGCAGTACAGTCTCATCCATACCGATCAGTATTTTCTGGTTTTTTCCTAGGCTAAGCTTTTTGAAATATTTAGCCGTTATCTGAGTGTCTGAGNCTTTAAATCCGTTGTGCTAGCTAGGAGTTTGGCTCAGCCAAGAGCCTGTTATTATTATTATTATAATTTTTTTTGATTGTTGGGGGGGGAGAAGAAACTTTCTCGTAGGCCAACGGTACAATATTGCAGCCCAATAGAGCGTCTAGTTCTCTGCTGCGTGCCGTTGAGGAAGTTTGTAATTCTCGACCCTAGAGAATTGACATAGCACACTTAGCTATACATTGTATACCAATTATACAATATTTCATTATTTCTTGGGAATACTTAAATTTCCCCTGACATCTGGCGAAACGCAAGAGTAAAATCTCATTTTCCCCTGACAGTCACCGCCACTAGACCGAACCTTTTCAAGTTTGGACCTAGACCTTACCGTAGTCTGCGAAAAAACAAACAAATAATGGAACCAGTTCAATCTGAGGTAATGGCAAATGAACCTTAAACTGGCCACTAAGCCTACTATATTCTGTCCTGAAGTGTGAACCAGTGAACATACTGTAATCATATTAGGAAGCTGAAAGGACAACTACTATTACAGTTTATGCTAGATTGATAGAGTTATTGCTTAATCTTGACTTTGCTTTCATATTTATCTTGTTCTATACTACAATGTGCTGTGCCACAACCAAAGTACAGAACTTGCCATCATACAAGAAAGTCTGTTGACATACAAGGTTTACATATCATGGAAATAACAACCAATTGATGGCTGTACAAGGACTTTGCATTTGTGCCTACATTGAGGAACTAAATATTATCATGAAATAACAAAAACAACTTTAAAAAAAATGTCGACCCCAACCTGACAAACTCGAGACACCTTGGTCGTGTAGACTTCTTTGATGTTATCCTTAATTTTACTCAGTTTTACACCACTAAAGTAAGAAAAGGCTAAAACATGAACACGTTTATAGTGGTTTTTGCCTTGATTTAATTGTGTTCTTTCTCACCGAAGAGAGAAATAAGGAAAAATATTCTTAAAGTCGCAGTGTCGGATGTTTGCTTGGAACCAGCAGATCGTCGTCAGGGTAAGGTGACGTCATCATTTACGCTGTATTCCTTTGTATTGATAGAACATATTTACGTGGTCAGAGATGTCGGTACACACACACACACACACACACACACACACACACACACACACACACAAGTTAAAGGAAGGCTATGTGGACTGGAGGGGTTACATGTAGCCTCTTTTGACCTCTTCGCCACTCGGAGTCTCTCCTGAGGTGAGTAAAATGGACATTTAGCTTTTCGAAATAATATTAACAACAATAATAATTATAAAAATAACTATAATAATTAGTAATAATAATAATGATGATGATGATGATGATGATGATGATAATGATAATAATACTAATCATATTAATAATAATAATAATAATGATAATATTAATATCAATAATAATACCAACAATAATAATATCATTATTGTTATTATTATTATTATTATTATTATTATTATTATTATTATTATTATTATTATTATTATTATTATTATTATTA
Organism: Birgus latro; assembly: GCA_018397915.1. Classification (NCBI taxonomy): domain Eukaryota; kingdom Metazoa; phylum Arthropoda; class Malacostraca; order Decapoda; family Coenobitidae; genus Birgus; species Birgus latro. The sequence continues at coordinate 71,026 of JAGKTI010001814.1, forward strand.
TTATTATT
>JAGKTI010001815.1:13233-15733 GCA_018397915.1 Birgus latro
AGAGAGAGAGAGAGAGAGAGAGAGAGAGAGAGAGACCAGGCGATTTCACTCAACCTATGACAGATCTCTCGTACTGGTAGTATAAATCAGTACTCTGGAGAATAATTCAATGTTCTTAGTTGTGTTTGCTCTTGGAAGCTGGAGAGGGATGCCTTCACGTGGTACAGGTATGGCCAGACGGATGTACCATACTGCCTCAGCTATTTCCTTATGGATTCAGTTTGGACCAAACTTGGTTAAAGGGCTCAACATTTGGCAAGGATGAAATAAATCGGTACTGACAACAATCGGTGGGACGCCAAGGTCACAAGGCAATGTAAAATATTCAGCTCAGTACACCAACTGTAGGGAGCGCATGTTGCACTGTATCTTGATTTGCATTGTTATTTCAGGTGCTTCATATAATCCCTCTTTCCACAGGTACGGTACAGTGGCCAATGCTTGTTTCCATTATTATTTTGAGTGATTTATGTAATTTCTGCGTCCTTAGGTATGTTTGTTTCCACTGTTATTTCGAGTGACTAATGTAGCTTCTCTGTCCTTAGGTCAGGAGCAATGATGTGTCTGCTTCCAATGTTATTTTGAGTGCTTAACGTAATATTTTCTGTACTTAGGTTCGGCGCAATGGATGGGTTCTTCCTGTCCATCTTCCTGGCGGTGTGCATCGTGGTGGCCATCCTGATGCGCTGCCTGTGCTACCGCCTCACCTGCATCCGCATCTCAGGGGGCCAGGCCACAGACGGCATGGCCAATGGAGATGAGGTCATTCTCCCACGCAACTCCAGCAACCCCATCATCACCCCGGCGAGGTCTCGGGTACAGCAGGCCGGAGGTGGCATGTCTGTAGCTTTAGCTGAACACAATTCAGAAAATCCGAGTGTCCTGTCTCATCACCACAACCTGTCCCTCGCTATTCCGGACTCTCCCTCCCTTCGACGCAGCCTGTCCCTTGCTATACCGGACTCCCCATCGCTTCTGCCGCACCATGGGGCTGTGTTCACCATTTACACGTTCCCCCAGCCGGGTTCGCCGCAGATCACACGTGTTCCTCGCACTCCAGAGCCACCAAAATATTCCTCTCTCCCGCTAGATTCGCCGCCAAAGTATGAGGACCTTTTTCCCCTGGCTGACTTCAGTTTGGCTTGTAAATCCAGTGGGCAGGATAAGGAAAACGTTCACGATCCGCTAACTATTCTCCCCGAGCCCCAAATTGTAGTGAGCGAAGCATCCACACCTGCCACAGTAGAGAATGTTGAAAGTACTGAGGAATCCACTGCCACTACACACACACTCTCACAAGTTACCTCCAATCTCTCACAGACTTCCTCCACTCCTTGTCAGTCTTCCTCCAATACTTTACAAATTACCTCCACTCTCTCTCAATCTTCCTCCAACCTCTCCCAACCTCCCTCCCCTTCCCTATTTCCCTCCAACCTCTCACACTTTCCTTCTAGCCTCTCCCAACCTTCCTCCCCAACCCTACTGCCCTCCAACCCTTCACACTTTTCCTCCAGTCACTCCCAACCTCCCTCTCCCTCTCTCCATCACTCTAATCCCTCACACTTTTCCTCCAGCCTCTCCCAACCTACCTCCCCGTCTCTGCTTCCCTCCGTCCACAGAAATAGTACCTCCAATCTCTCCCAACCTTCCTCCTCCTTCCTAGTTCCTTCCATCCAAACACATAGTACCTCCAAGCTCTCACAGCCTCCGTCTCCTTCCCTAATTCCCTCCAACCCCTCCCACATTTCCTCTCCCTCCCTGCATCCCTCCAACCCCACACATTTTACCTCCACCACCTCTCAACCTTCCTCTCCCTCCCTGCATCCCTCCAACCCCTTACATTTTACTTCCAGTATCTCCCAACCTTCCTCTCCATCTCTACTTCCTTCCAACCCCTCAAATTTTACCTCTTGTATCTCCCAACCTTCCTCTCCCTCCATAGTTCCCTCCAATTCTTCAAACTTTACCTCCAATATCTCCCAACCCTCTTCTCCTTCTCTGCTTCACTCCAACCCCTCACATTTTATTTCCAATCTCTCCCAACCCTCCTCCCCCTCCCTATTTCATCCCAGTTCTAGACAAACAACCTCTAGTTTTTCACAGCCTCCCTCCCCATCCCTATTTCCCTCCAACCCCTCCCATCTTTCCTCCAGCCCCTCCTCCGCCCCTCCAAACTTTCCCCCTCCCCCTCCACCCTCTGAGACATCCATAGACTGAAGAGTGAAGAGTAAACTTAACATACGGGCATTCCGGTAGTCAACTGTATTTTCCCCTTACGTGCACTGAGTACTAAAGGAGGGGAAAGAGGAGAAAGAAGCACGTGGTAGAGATGATAACGCAAAGGAAGAAGGGAGAAGTGAGGAGTAGATGGAGAAAAGGTAGATGAAGAATTGGCATAGAGAGAGAGGGAGAGTGAAAGGAAAAGAGGAGAGAGGCTGAAATGAAAGACTGCTGGCAGGGAGAGGGTGAAATGTGTGAAGTGGTAAGAGGGGGAAAAAAA
>JAGKTI010001815.1:18233-30733 GCA_018397915.1 Birgus latro
CTTATATTGAAATGAATCTTGAGTAAATCTTAAAAGTATACTTATATGCAAAGGAGTCTTGAGTCACACTGTTCAATGTAGCCGAACATTATACTAAAGGCAATTCTAATATATATGCCCGGTAATTACTTTTTTTTTACTGTGTTTATGTGTACTTAATCCAAACGGCATGTTATATTAAGTAAATGTAATATATCTTTTTATGCAAGGAAGACGGAACCAAAGGCCGGCCCGACATCCTTTACGGTTAAATATCATCAAACATGCCTTTTTGTTCAACCAGTTATGATTTATTCCGTCATACTGTGTATACTTTATTATACCGGTATGTATACTTCATACATCCTTATTTACGTGCATACTTAACTGTGTGTACCGAATTATGTGCATACTTAACTATGTACTTGTGTGCATATTTCATTATGTCTGTACTCGTGTGTACTTCACTATACATTTACTTCACTCTGTGTATACTTTGCTTTATTTTTATTCAAACTGGTATTTGCGCTATACAATCCGGTGACCTACATTTCATTCTTGCTACTTCCCTTCAACTGTGTTCGATATCTTACACTGAAGAGGCTAATGAAGGCAATACCTAAGCCCTCCAGTTCGATAATTCTGAATAAAAACCTCTAAAAGTAGCATAATTTAGGAATACGTCATGGGAGTGATGGGGTAACTGAAGGAGAAAGGCGATACAGTCTACAAAAATTAATCTCACTCTTCTACTCTGCCTCACACTTCGGGTCCCGCCTATGTCTGTCACTCTGTTGCATAATATCTAAGAGAATCCTATATGGGCAGTGTTACCTACTAGGCCGCTCTCAGCCAGGAAGGTTAACCAGAAGCTTGAGGTGAGAAGCGAGAGATGTGAAAATATTAACCAGAAGAGAGAAAGAGATGCGAAAAAGTGAAAATATCAACCAAAAGGGGGAAGTGAGAAGCGAAGAGGTGAAATATTACCCCAAAAAGAGAACTGAGAAGCGGAAGAGGAGAACATATTACCCAGAAGAGGGAAGTGAGAAGAGGAAGAGGTGAAAATAGGCTATTACCCATTTGAGGGAAGTGAGAAGCGAAAGAGGTGAAAATATTACCGTACCTTGATGATAGAAGTGAAAATGTCGAGCTTTTGTCTTCGACTGTACGCATCGTTACCAAGGGCCGTATTCTTGTGGGATTAGAAGGCTCCCAATTAACTTCGTTATCTATTACAGGAAAAGATAGTAGGGAGTCTCCTAAAACACAAGATTCCCGTTCCATGCGTCTCTGTAATGACGTGCCTAATCCGAGTAACTATCTTGTAATGTGCCTATGAGTTCTCAGTATTCGGGCAGAGACAGCTAAATAACATAAATACAAACTGAATGACGTAAATACAAGCATACGTGTATCAAGGTGTGATTTAAGTAGTTGTATAATAAATACTGTACATCTGTACGACGGATGATGTTTGTGAGCTTAGCCTAATAATGGTGTGTTGAACATTTCTTGGATTTGAATCAATTATGGCGATTTATACAACTGACGAAATTTGTAAGTATAAAACACGACCAGAATTGTTTTAATATTTGTTTGACACCAAGCAAATTTATACAACGTACCGCTTATAAAAGAAAAATACAGCGACAAGTGTACTAATCCAGTTGCACTTAGCATAACCTATGCCAATGAATACAAGGAAGGAAATAATTCAAGCATTATACACGAATTATAATGCATTAACGAATTGCTTGGGCTACAAATTACTGCAAGAAAAATTAGTGTGCAGTTTGATCAGAATGTGTAAAAATCTCCAATTTTACGAAAAAGTGTGGAGAAAGTTAAAACTACTGTATATTCAAATGATTAAACCGTAGCTAGTAAGCATTTTTATTTTTTAATCATTATACAGCCAAAGATATAGTGCACCAGTTTATCAAAAAGATTTCGGCAGAGGAAAGAAATCTGTGATGAGAATACAAGCCTCAATACACTGAATTTTGTAGTTCATATTTATGTAATCTAATACAACGAAGATCCTTGTACTGTATTTCATTTGTTGTATTATGCATAGACAGCGAATCAGTACAACGAAACACGAATTATATAATACAATCCCGAGTGCATTGTGTAACTTAGATATGGTTCGTGTAGTACACATTTGTACACGAAGACAATTTCTCACTTGTAACTCAGAATAAGTTAACAAAGTTCATGGGTGACAAATACCGGTATTACAAATGAAACGGCTATGCATTTAAGGTAAGATCAGATTGCTATATTCCCAAGTCGTTACAAAGTTTTAAATGCATTGTTACTAAAGGTGCCTGCTACAGTAGCACCTGTCACACGGTTTATGTGGCGTTTTAACTTTTTCAACGCCTTATAAGTCTTAAACTGTGTTTTTAAATTTTGGAAGAGTATTATTCAGCCTACTATAAGGCTATACACTTTCATTTGTAACCTAATACAGCGATGAAATGCTAAAACTGGATTTGAATATTAGAAGAGTAATATAAAGCCTATTTGATTTATAACTTATGATACCGTCATGTGTAACCTAACAAGTTACGAATTGTTAAATAATGTGATTAACACTGTTGCTTATTCGTTACACCAGTAGTCAAATGCAACTGAAACACGTATGAAGGCGTCGCTTTCACAGATATGCACGTAGAGCTGTTTCTCCCAGGTGCACACAGGCCAATATCAACCCTATGTGATGTTCTAACCAGACTACAGCTTTTACGACAACGGTATGCAATTTCACAGGTGCCTTGATATAGTGCCATTCAATGTACGATATTTTGTGGTGTTCTTACAGAGGCGTATGTTAAACATTTTGATATTTGTATAATATACAGTATACCGGTAAAAGGGTTTCTAGTAACAATGGCATCTTATTTATTGGTATCTGTATTTCATTTTTTTTTTTTTATACATGCAGGGTAAGCTCATACTTTCGACTGATTCATGTATTCCAATTACTATTATAATTTGTATTATGGCATTATTAACATTACATGTATTATATACAGGTTGTCCATAACTATAAATTAAGAGTACAGTAATAACTAGAAATGTGGGGAAAAAAAATCAACTTTGTCTTTGGCAGTGTAGTATTTTTTGTGTCAGTGTACTACGATGTGTCGGATAAATTCTGTATACCCTGTTGGACACATTTTAACATTTGACATGACATATGTCAGTCACACGTTCATCTCTACAACGATTTCGTCATTATTACACGTTAAACTACACGCAACTGCATGTTAAGAGCCTCGGGTGGCTGGTAATAATATTTTAACCTATCTTTTAAATTATATTGGTGACAAAAATACTCATTATGAAAGTCAACAGGCAGATTTCAAGATGGTACAAAAGCCAAATGCTCCAATACTGTAAATAGCCTACGCGTATGTATATTGTAAATGTGAATCATGTAAATAAATACGATAATGTTAACTTGCTTTTGTTTACCTTTCTCATGGATCTGTTGTGAGAGGATGAACCAGCCGATCACCCGATACTGTAGTAGTGTTAGTAAAAATAACTGAAATAAGTGTGTGCTGTTCAGTCTGAACATCTTGTCCCAGATGAGAGATCGCATGATCGCAATGCATGGAGGCCTTTTTCTGGCGGCTACATGAGTTACTACGATAGACTGTATATATGGTCATACATAACCAAGGACTAAACATTAAACAAATTTAAGAGTACCTGTATACATAATCAAAACAGTAAAAATTCAGGATGGTACGTCCATGGACGTCACCATTTTATATACAAGTGATATCTAAATAACTTAAGCGGAAGATGAAGCTTTTTTTTTTTTTTTTATACATTTCTCTCAAATCAATAATAACAAGAAACGGTGTCAAGGCACAGCAAACCCGTCCCCGGCAGTCATTTTAGTGCTGACGTATAAACAACAGGATATCTAGTCAAAGATGTCACATCAAATTTGGAGTAAGTCGGGTGAAAACTGACTATTTTATTCCGATATGAAATTTTAAGCCCGACCCACCTGACACTGACCCCCCTGCTGCTAACTGGAGGGTGATCCCCCTAATGTAATGAGGCATGTTACAGGATGCAGATTTGAAAGATGCACCTTTAGGTTTTGGTTTCATGTGCGACAAAAATGAAATGAGTTATGGTAGTTTTTTTTTTTTTGGGGGGGGGGGGCTACAGCATGGGCCTTGCCCTTTTTGGCCCAAAATTTAATCAGGTGATCAGGTCATAGCCCATCATCCCTGTAATTTTAGTCAAAATCGCACCAGAAGTTTTCGCGTAAAGATGTTAACAGAGACAGGCAAACAAACAAACAGATGGAAACGGGTAATTAAACTAACCTAACCAAAACCTCCCTGGGTTTTTGTCGTCTGGATGGAATCGGCTGTAAACAGAAATATCTTCGAAAAATAATAAAATAATACGGCAGACATAAGTTAACGGAAAAAAGTGCCGATCGACTTTTATTAATACACTGTATAGTAAACACTGTAAAATCCATTAATGTCACCCTAAAAAGTTTACAACAAAACTGTTAAGCTTAATACATTGCATGAACAGGCCCGTACTCAGGACAGACTAGCAGTACATCACTTTGCATCAAAGCAGTTTCACTTCAGCACAAGATATTAATGTGCTACAGGTAAATTACATGAAAAAGAGAAATCATTAACTTCTGTGGCTCGAGTGGATGGCACTGCACATTTAAATATACTGGTGGGTTTGATGCTGGACAAAGTAATCATCGCTATAGCTATTTCATTACATTATCATTACTACAGCCATATCTTTACGTTATTAAATACATTTAAACACGGAATAAGCAATTTTATCGTCATGTATGACGAGAGGGAAGGACAAAGCAATCCTCCGCATCTCACTTGAAAAATCCTAAGCACGGATCTGAGTCAACAGCCTCTGGAGGTACTTACCACTTTTGTTCTCCACCACCACCAGGCTGTATTAAACTCCTTGTCCCTCCAATAGCTTCTTCGCTGCTCCAGCAACGAACACCCATGCAAATAGACGTAAAGTAATAATCACGGTACCGTAAACACGACTGCAGCATTCAGCAGCACGCGGAACCAAACATCCACTCCGAGACCACAAGACACGCATTGCCCGCAAATCGCAATGCCCGGCGAGTCGGCGACTCCGAATCTCAATTTTGGTGGTTTGATCTAATCGTGTAGCCTTTATCGAATTTGTCAATGTGGACCAGTGTTAATGATGCCTGCACGAGATCAACATATTTACAGCATAATCTACACAGTGCACATTCGTGGTCATAGTGTAGACCACTGAGCTCTATAATATGGAGTGGCTATCACCGCAGCGAGCGTGTAGCTTTGGCCGCCATATTGAAACACCTCCACTCGTCGCCTTCACAATGCTAACTAATGCAATTGGATCCACTGTTCTTAACTTGCTGTTTCCGTTTCGCTGTTGCTTACATAAGCTAAGCAGTGGGCCATGGCACTATTATTTCCGAATTCACCGACTGATTTCGAAAGACGTGGGCGTCGGTGGTGTAGATAAACAACATAAGCGCCGCCCTGGACCCCTGGCGGCTGTTACACAAACTACGTGGTGCTACCCATGAGAAAGCCTCTCCATACTATAGAGCTCAGTGATGTAGTCATCCGTCGTGTATGGTTTGATTGAAAGCTTGCACATATGAATGAAGAGCATCCAACACAGTTTGATAATTTCTTACTGGAAGTTTGCTCTCATTCAGCCAGTCCCAAAGAAGGGTGACCATTCCCAACCCTCTATTCCCCAATTGCTTTAACATCCTGTTTATCAAAGATTTTCGAGACAGTTCTTAATAGAAAAATCTTAAATCATCTTTCCTGTCACAACCTTCTTTCTGATCATCAGTATGGGTTCCGTCAGGGACGCTTCACTGGGGATCTTCTCACCTACCTTTCAGACTCCCTCCATTCTGGACTTTGGCGAAAGCTTTGCCATTGCACTTGACACACAGACTTTTCTGCTGGGTTGCACCTTATGCATAGTGGCAATCAGCACATGTTAAAATGACAAACTGGGTGGACACAGTAATGAATTTATCCAAAACAAAGAGGTGTAGGGGAGTACTTGAGGGTATTTGGGCCATGTGGCCCTGAGGGAAACACAGTAGGATGTACACTCTGCTTCTGGCCTTCTATGACCAAGCTACAAAAAGGACTTCAAAAATCAAACTTGAGCTAAATCTTACCATATAAAAGAGCACAAGTACACACAACTAGGCAGTTTAGCTATACTTGGTCATAACCCTTAGCTGACCTCAGTTGACATGCAATTAAGTACAGTATAACAAAAATAGCTCTAAAAGGAAGGAAAATGTCACACTTACATGGTGGCCAAAGTATGTGCAGTACCTTAAAACAGAAATTAAAAGAAAAAAGCTGCACTTAACACAAACAACTGAACAATGGAAAGTATTGGATAAATCAAAAGTGAAAATGAAATATGAACAACTTTGACTCTTGTGAGAATGATGAGTCTGCAATGCAACATGGGGAAATGATGAGAATTCAGCTACTACCTTCAGTCAGTTCATTGCTGTAGTCACAAAACCTCAGGGGTGGGTTCAGATAAATATTACAAGCACAATGAAGCTACAGAACTTTTCCCTCTGCCAAGTGGGCTGTACAGCCAGTCAAGATGGATTTACCATTCCAATTGTAATACAGCACAACAGGGTATGTGTTACATTCAACCTTATGTCCTAAATTGCTGAAATAACCCCACAAGGGGGTGGGGGGGAAAATATATTACCCTCAAACTACAATGATAGATAGTGCAGTATGATAGGCAATGGGTCTGTTTAGACTGGGTAGAGGTGTGTGGTATGGAGGGGATTATTACACATACTACCAAGTTTTCATCTTGCACCTAAAGTAAGGATAAGTTATAAAAGAATGTTTACAAAATATTTTAATATACAAAACCTATTTCCACTACTACTAAGCTGCCCAGACACAAAGAGCAAAGCACAAAACTAATTTACAGATTTCAAATAAAATAGGGGTTTTAGCATCACAGTTACACAGTACACTCAGCCCTCTATATTCTGAAGGATATGCTTTAAAGATGGCTTCAAATGGCAAACATTCACAAACAATTCTTATCCCCAAACAGCCCTTGCAGTTGTAAATTAATTAGTGATGGCCTAAAAACCCTTTGCAGATCCCAAAACATCTTTAGATGTTACAATCTATTTGCTTAAAGTGTATTTTGAGATGGTTTATTAACCTTTTAATAACCAAACAAACAAATGGTGAAGACATGAATATAGAGGGCTGACTGTATGAAGACTGTGATACGTACAATTAATCATGGAGTTTGAGCTTAGATAAGAACACGTTAAAGTTCAAGAAAGGAGTTAAAAACATATACAGTGTTATCATTCTAGTTCTTAAAGACAAAGACCAGATCTAATTATGTGTACTTTAAAGTAAGCAATGTAGAAGTAATGTTACCCTGAAGCAAGGCAATTATCACATTTTGCGGTTTATAAGATGCTCTAATGCAAAAGTGCATTAAACACCAAGTAGGCTACCTATATGTATATATATAATAATATTGAATACATTTACTCTGATGAAACCTAGTCTTATTTCAGGTTTAAATTCTTAGCAATTTTGACAAATTCATAAAAACCAAAATGGAGAACTAAGATTACTTCAAATACAGTGTGACTGCCTACAATACAGGATCTCTCTGAGCAACTTGCCTATTATGTGATGAGCTGATGGTCAGGTGAATAAAACTACCACAGTATTGTATATTGTACACTGAACAAATGTCAAAAGAAATGTAAGTCCCAAACTTACCCAGGAGGAGCATGACTACCCAAAGGACCACTTATTTTGCTAAATTTACCACAAAATAGCTCTTGCATATTGTCCATATTTTCTGATATACTATCCCATTAGAATCATAAGCTGATAATTATCAAGATACACTTTATAAAGATGTGTGGACAGCATGAAACATACCATTTTCGAGGTTGTGCAGGACTAGAGGCTCTAAGTACACAGGATTCCTGCCACTCATAATCATCTGTTTCTCACGAGACAGTGATGAAGATAACTCATTTCTCACATATTATACATATAAATGACAGGCTAACATTAATGAGAATTAGGTTTTAGCCTTGTCAATATGAAATTTCTAACAATTAAGTTATTTAATGAGTGCAATATGCAGTATCTCAAGTCCCTAATCATCTATCAAGTTATAGTTCTTGGAGGGAGTTTAATGCAAAACTTTTCACTTTCCCCTCAAGAGTACATTTTTTCCTTTGCAGTTAGATAGACAGACAGATAGATTTTCATAGTAAATAAAATCTGCTAACAAATGTCTTTATCAATATTTGATACTTTTATGGCTACTCTGTGGAGGTCTGAGCAGGCTGAGAGAAGGGAGGGATGATCACTGGGGGTGATGATATGGAAATTTAGGACAAAAATAATATTTTACATTTTCCATCATTGTTTGTATAACAAAATTTCTATACCACAACATGAGGTTGGGATCAAAATGTCTTTTATAATAATAATAATGCCTATAATAATAATAATAAAAGAACCGAAAAGAGTGTGCTGAGATGGTATGGTCATGTGGAGAGAATGGATAACAATAAAGTGGCGAAAAAGGTATATCTGAGCGAATATAAAGGAGGAAGGAGGCAAGGTAGGCCGAGGAGAAGGTGGAGAGATATGGTAGATGAGTCAGGTTTGAATGTCAGTGAGGCTAGGGACCTGACAAGAAAACAGGCTGGCTGGATGGTGTGAGGAGAAGTGCATGATCTGGGATTTGGAACCCTTTTTTAACATGGCAACTTCCTATATGTTTATGTGAAGCTACAGAACGTGGTGAATGTTTTTGGCACATCCGATAGAGCTAGGATTCCGGGGGCTTGAATGATGAGTGAATGGACGCATTGCCCATTGGACTGGGCAAATTTGGGCTGTCTGGACATTACTACTCCTCACCCTGCCCTAGGGTGGGAAAGTAGGTCCGGACGATGATGATGATGATAATAATAGTAATAATAATCCATCTATCCAAGATCCAATCCTATGTCGCCCCACAGAGGAGAGTAGGAGCCCGGGGCTAGGCAAGTTGGTCCTGACATTTAAGATGAGAGTGACCAGTCTCACTCATCCCTCAGTGGCATTACGTGAGCAACAAACCCCAATCACTCCCTGGATACAAACCCTCACCTGCTCAATCCGATTGGAACGCCGTAATTACCCACTAAACCACCATAATAATAATAATAATTTTTAAAAAATTAGGATGTGTTGTCTGAAGGTGGGCACTATGATCATCAGTTGTCAATCCAGCATGGAAGATGACCACAAACGAATCAGGAAGGATTCCAGTTTTCCATTATGAGTGCTGTGTTACTGAACAAAGTAAGATTTTTGTTGCATGTATTGTGCTGTTCTAGATGTTTACTATTTTAAGAGTGGGCATGTACAGGTCTGTTCAAAAATTCGTACTATGTCTAAGATGGTAGGCAAAAAGTAGTTCCACCCTTCCTGGATGACAGGACTGCCTTGAGTCTCACATCATCACAAAGACAGAAACTTAAGTCAGGTATATCATTTCCCCTATACTAAGAGAAAGGGGAGAAACAAGTGCATGGCAATCATAGGTGTATTTGACTTCTTAATATAATGAGTAATAAGAAAGATCTATGGTAGAATATGCATTTATATGAGTTATGAAGAATACCAAGGAATTACAGTATAGCAGATAGATGGGAACAAGGGAGTTTCAGGGAGGGGCAGGGGAGTAGATGTTTGGTGGAAGAGTATTTAGAGATGAAAAAAAAGTTGCATGTTACCTCCATGAATTTGGAGAAAGCATGTGACTGAGCAGATAGGCAAGGAATGTGGAAGGTACTCAAAATATATGAAGTAGATGAGAAATTGCTGAACCTGTCAGGAGTATGTATGAGGAAACATCAGCAACAGTGCATGTAGAGGGTAACTTATATGAGTTCTTTGATTTAAATGCTGTACAGAAACTGAGAGATGTCAAGTAGCCACGACTGTTCAATATATAATATGGATGTTATCCATCCATCCATCATCCACTCCTATGTCGTCCCACAGAGGAGTGTAGGAGCCCGGGGCTAGGCAAGTTGGTCCTGACATTTAAGATGAAAGTGACCAGCCTCACTCATCCCTGAGTGGCATTACATGAGCAATAAACCCCAACCATCCCTTGGATATAAACCTTCACCGGCTCAATCCGATTGGAGCACCGTAATTACCCACTAAACCACCATACACCAAAATTTGGCTATATGATTACCACCCAGCATAGTAAATGGTTTCCTGGTGTACAGGTAGAGTCACCCACAGGCAGGAGGACGAGGAAAGAATGAAGGAAAGAAAGAGAGAAGAGGGAGTGTAAAGTCACCTGTCGCCAGAAGGACAAGGAAAGAATGAAAGAAAGAAAGACAGAAGAGGATAAAAGAAATACAAAGTAGGGTGGTAGAGAGGGCACAGTCCGGAAATTTGCTATTGTACTGTTCTTTGCTGATGATACTATGTTGTTATTATTTGAAACAGTGCCTATTAATTTCAAAGTGAGTTTTAATGCAGAAAATACTAAAGCCTACAGATTGCCAGCTGTTTAGTTGGAACAAAACTATGCATCATTACTGGTACTTACAAAATTACATTAATGATCTTTCCCACAATCCATTCATCACAAAAAGTACTGTACCAGGTAAATTCTATATTGATTATGACATACAAACTGAACTGGATGCTGCAGGCACCAATATGTAAACTGAAACTGATCTACACATCACAGGATTACTGTAGTTAAATTGTGGTAAATATTAAAAATCCCAAAACTAACCAAAACCAGGCAGTCTGAGAAGTACCCTATCAGAATGCCAAAAGCCAAACTGAAAATGCCACTTTCCCAATAATCCTGGTTTACTGAAATGGATGGTGTCTATGTGTTTGAAAGTTTATATTACTGTGGATACAGAAGTAAAGTTAGCTTTGATTTAAGGCCATGTTAAAACATGAAACTGCAATGAACACCACTGTAAACACGAAACAGATTGTTTTGGACATGAGAGGCTAAACCACCAGCGAAGCAGTGTCTCACCCTACGTTAAATTTTCAGCACTTGTCTGCAACCTTCAATTTACAGTCCAACTTCTCTATGCAATAAATCCCTTTGCGATCATTTGCTTATACAATAATTAGGAAGTTATACCCCTTCCACACTTAGAGTTCATAATTCTTAACTTATACTATCAGAGCGATTCCTCTTAATAGGCTCCCATGTGTCTGCATGGTGACAAGCAGGCCTTCTTTCTTTTGGAATCCCTGTTCAATTGGAGTCACTCCCTGTGAACTAAGTAACTGTGTTCTAAGACGAAATGTTTGCTTTCTAGTTTAAACAGTAATGGACTGAATGTTTCAAGTTATTCTCAGCTCATCTTCATAAATATATAAAACAAAATTATTTGTTACGAATGTCCAATGAAGTCAAAGAACATCACCGAAAGTAGAATTTCTAACATGGTCTATGGACTGGCTGTGCAAGAGTTTGAATATAATGCCATCATTTACATCTCCATACCTCTATATACCTTTTAGATTACTGTACAGAATTAAAAGATAATTAGTTGTCATTAAGTGGAAATTTATATAATACATGCGAGATCACTTTCACCTCTTTAAATTTTAGAATATCTTCTTTATGCTATATCAACTATCATTTTTTAATGAAGGAAGCTTTCAGCTTTGAATAACACCAATGACTGGAATGAAGATGAAGAAAAAAAAAATCATGAACAAAAGCGCATACTGTACCATCGTCATCCTAAAATTTCCCAGTTGAAGCTGGCCTATGATAAAGAACACCTGGTAGTACTCTTGATTGCTGTCCTTTGACATATGGGTAAAATTACAAGATTTTTTAAAATTAAAATCTGCTGACTGTGTAATCTTTTTAACACTACCCAAACTCTGAAGTAACAGAAAATCAGGCTAAACAGATGGTAATAACAATGATGACTTGTTACCCTCTGAAGCGTTCCTCGTTTCTACGACTTCAATCGTTTTATCCTCAACCTGCGAAGGGACTGGCTGGAGTCTTCCTCATCTAAGCTGACCTCTTCTTTGGTTTTCTGTTTGGATTTCTGCCTGAAGCATGATGACAGTGTGAGAGACTCCTTGTGGAACTTCAGTGGCACCATTCCCAGCTGACCACCATACCTATTTTTTACGACCTGTAATGTGAAGAGCCGCCATTATGTGACCAAGGCTGACATAAACAAGCATATTTCAGCCTTTTATAAAGGAATTAATGAACAAATCCACATAAGAATATTACCCAAAAATCACATGCAAATGGTCAGCATACCTATTTTTAATCTGTAATGGGAAGAACATATACAAGAAAATAACTAAATAAATATATGCAGATGTTACTCATTAACAGCAATGCTC
>JAGKTI010001815.1:35733-38394 GCA_018397915.1 Birgus latro
AGTACTGGAACGGAGAGAAATATTCAAATTACCGGCTAGGAAACATGAGCGTTTAAAAAAATTTGGAGTGCAAAAACACCCCACCTGACTACTGAAGGGTTAAAAGAGCTTTCCCTTAAACTAATTAAAACTGTCTAAAAGCAGCAACAATAAAGTAAGAAATACGTCAATGAACTGAAGCCATTGACTGGATTACAATATCCTAACCACTGGACCTCTGTGCCCTATGCCCTAACTGGAATATGGTGATTTGGTTGTTAGTTTTATGGAGATGCAAACTCAAAACAGGATCTTGGCAGACTGGCTCAGTTTTGTGAATACACAACTGAATGGCTGTGTGTGTGTGTGTGTGTGTGTGTGTGTGTGTGTGTGTGTGTGTGTGTGTTTTGAAAACATACAAAGGCACGAACATAGTGAAGTTTACTAAGAATAAAGGACCCACAGTGTGTTCTACTGGTGAATGAAGACACTTAATATCTCTCTATCTATTGCCAGATGCCATAATTCTGTAAGGGGTGGCCATTTGACTCTGAGTTATTTGTTTTACAGGGAGGGGCACTAACTCTCCACCAACCCACTTGTTGACACATATGGAGCACGTATGGTCTGGTTATATGGTTACAACCCAGCACTGTAAATGGTTTCTTGGCTTACAGGAAACAATTTGGCTTGTCACTCAATGTAAAGACACTGGTTAAGGAAAGAAAAGCAATAAAAAGTGACAGGAAAGCTGGGAGAAATAGGAAGAGAGGAAAGCAGGCACAGAAAAAGAATGATAAAGGCTGAGGAAGAAGTAGGCAGCACTACATCAAGTGAATGGATGATGGTCGCCACCACCTACCACTGCTGGAGGAATCTGTGAATATTAGTGTAGGAACAGAAAAGAGAAATAAATGTGTACAGGAAGCTGTGAATAAAGTGGGTCAAGAAAGAAGACTGGTGAGTTCTATGACAGCAAAGATATGACACAAGACTGATTAAGGGGCTGCAAGGGAACTGCATGGTGTATTAGTGCCAAAATTAGTGAACAGATATGAGACTGGGAAGCCAAGAAGGTAGATGGATATGATATGTATGGATGTATGTATGAAAGTAAAGTATGGAGGGTGACTAAGCTGAGGAACTGTTAAGGGGTTAAATGGATGGGCATTCAATATATTCCATTTCTAGAAAAATACAAGAAGAGGATTTGACATCTCTTTTAAAACATGGTAGATTATGGAATGATTGAAATGAAAAGTGTCTATAAAGTGCTTCACTCATGAAAAATACAAACCATAAGTGAGCAGACAAATTAGACTGTGAGGTGATGCCACTATTCTGAAGGCTAGAATGATATGTGGATGACTGTGTTACCCATTTCACTGGGCATAGTGTCTGACAACTCTCGCACTTTTAAACTTTCTTCTTTGTTTTTACATCCTACCTTACACAATCAAAGGAGATGACAGCGATGGTGAAGAGGTCAGTGACAAGGACAACCACGATGATGATGATGATGTTGAACAATGGTGATGGATGATACTGATGAGGCTGATGACGTGAAGATGAAAATGATCATGGTATGATAAACGTACTGAAGTAAAACAGAATACAACTACTAACCCCTTGGACACAGAGGTCAAGAGAGTATTCAGCCATAAAGGTGGTCTTGCCAGAACCTGTGGGCCCTGTCAGAATTGTCATCTCTCCTTGTCGGTGACCCAATAAGATGTTGTTCAGATCAGAGAACCTCTGCCATTGCACCCCACATGTCTGTAAAGCTGATAGATTAGTGAGCATGAAGGAAGAAATTCTGGAGTGAATTCAGGTTTAGTTGGGGATCATCATCATCATCAGCTGTGGCAGCAGCATCCTGACTACTTTTTTCCCCCACCAAAGGGTGGGGAAAACAAGGAAACAGAAACCACAATAAATACAGAAGTATCAAAAGTATGCCTGGTGATAATGACCAGGCACTCATCAACACACCATTCAATCCCCCTTGCTAAAGAAAAAACTACACTAACTCCTTGTAAATTAACAACCTTTTCTGACATTCTTCTTTGCAAGTAAGTTAACATGGGGGAGGAAAAAAGAATTCCGTATTAAATTTCCAATACAGTATTACTGTTTATATAAAATGAAATGTCATTTTCCCCAATTTACAGTACCACTGTAGGGAAAAAGTTGATATACAGGGTGGTTTATATGTAATGGTCCTATTCCAGTTTGCAAGTTGATTTCTCATATGGTCTGAGGGCAGTCCAGTCAGTTTTACCAATGTCTACCCTGTGTCTATATTCATTTCCTACAACAAATGCAACACCCACGGCCGCACCTGCCAATAAAACCATTTCCACAACCACACGTTTCTAGTGAAGTGCTCTTTATGGACCACCCTGAATTTTGAAACACGTCCCTGGCTTATGGATAAGGGTGTAGTCTACTCGTTTTCAATCCATTGGCGATAATTATGCATCTAAAATCTTGAATAATGAAAACTGTATCAGCATTAACATTAACACGTACTATTTTACAGACCTACTAAAACCTTCATCAATACACTCAAATTCTTATGACGAGAATTTCAAACATGCAGTACTTGCTTTTCGTTCAGTATGTCTGAATGCTTGTTTTGTGTGTGTGTGTGTGTGTGTGTGTGTGTGTGTGTGTGTGTGT
>JAGKTI010001815.1:38788-63858 GCA_018397915.1 Birgus latro
GAGAGAAAGAGAGAAAGAGAGAATTGCTGACCTCTTCCTTGTGGGTGAGCCTGTGGTATACTTTGTCCTTTAGCTGCTGGAAGGTTGTGGTGAACTCTGAAAGAACTGGTATTGTCTGCTTCAAGGATGCCTTGATCTCAGCTCCAGACTTCAAATGGATTGGGCTGTCATTATCTTTGGACCTGTGCAATGCAATGAGAGGCATTAGAGTAAAAGCTAAATGAATATGATAAAATATGTGCTTTTGTGTCTATGTACATCTTCCTATCCTTCTATTTAACAGTGAAAAGTCAGGGTACTACAGACCAGCACATTTAAGTTGAAGAGCCATGCCAACTTACTGTTGATTTTCAGTCCAGTCAGCTGATGTGATGGGCTCATATCTCCCTTAGGAATTAATGAAGTTTCAGCTGTGGATCCCTGAGGGTCCAAAGACTTCAGGCTGAGAATCACTGCATTACATGACCAATAATCGCATGTTGCTTTATGGAGACTCAAACTTATGAATCCAAGGCACATGATCATCACTCAAACTAGTGCAATAAACTACCACACCACCAACTTATTAGTTAATTTTAGAAAGACACTAACAGAGTATTGTAACTTACTGTACAACAGCTGCTGGGATGCCACAGTGAATCAGTGCTAGGAGGAGGTGCCTAGGTGGAGGTTCACCACGGTACCACAACAACACCTCACTAACACCAAGGTAGTCATCCACATTCATCCCACCTGGGGAGATGCTATGATGTAGTTGCATAGTACCTTTAAGATCTGAATTAGTTCTATTGCTTTATCCATTACTGCCCCATCAGGAGCATAACAGTCTTAAGCCCCATCCACACTAGGGGTCATGTCGCATGCTCTGTTGCACATCATTCTGCTCAACTCATTTTGCTGAGGCCAGTGATGTCCACATCAGTACAATGGGCAGAGCACGCCAATTACCAATGAGCTGCAAAAGCAGGGGTTTGGATTCCAACACCACAGCAACTCAAGAAACTGTGATGTGTAGCACCGTGTCAAAAAGTAAAAGAATACAAAAAAGATGTGGTGCAGCAATGACAGTCTCTAAGTAATTTCAGAGGGAAGCCAGACGGCTACTGTGGGCATCGCAGTACGTGGTCACCATGAAATGCCCCTCGGCCAGATTTGCCAGAAGCACGCAGGACAGACCCTCCGTGGAACAAAAACCAGAGTTGGGCAACATGATGCGCAACTGAGCACGCAACATGAGCCTCAGTGTGAACAAGGCATTAGGCTAGGCTATGCAGTAAGGACATTTAGGATGAAAGTGAGCTACACCTGCCTCTCAGCACCAAAATATGTGTAATAAACCCCAACCATCCCACACAATTTAACCTTTACAAGCCACATCTGCGAGGAGCACCTACACACATTAAACAACCAGCTGTTTACAGTACATGTTCACTATACTGTATGGTTACTATCCACACAGCTGTTGTTGTTGTACTACCCTACACTCAGGTATTTTTAACGAGGCAAAGATGCATTTGACAGGTTGGTGATGATTGGCTGAGTGCAACAATACCTCATAATCTATATACTCGTTAGTATTACTAACTGACATAACATATATCTAAGGGAGAAATCTGGGTTACTAATAAGTTACTCAGACATGTTGCATTTGGCAGTTCGAGGGGGGGGGGTGCCAGGTAAAATCCTAGAAGTCAGCCCCTGCCCACAGCCATCCCCTCCCTAAGTGGTGACGTGTAGAGGTGTATGATATGTAGGAGGACTGCTGGGCCTTGATAGCAGGCTGTAAAGCCTATGCCCAGAGTCGGACACATAAAAAAAAAAAAAACGTTCCAATGTATGTATTTTTTCTTCTTTCAGCAATTTTTTTTCCTTTATAAATAGAACAAATGGTCATGAATCAACACTGCTGAAATTACCATATGGGATGTGGAACTGTCTGATTATGCTCAATTACCTTCCCCTCATTCCCCCCACTGATGTTTCGTTTTGTTTTGTTTTTGAAGGCTCCAACAAGCTGGCATGCGTCGGCCTCGATCACCTAATGGCGGCTCTTCATGCTCCTCAATCTATGGCAGCCTCCCTGTTCAGTCCCTTAACTCTGAGGTCACACTTAATGACCTCGTCCCATGTCTTTCTCGGTCTACCTCTCACAACCCTACCCCCAATATTAAAACACTTCTCACCTTCTGCATCCAATTATCATCCCCCACCCTCTCCACATGCCCAAACCATCTCAGTCTACCTCTCCTCATCACAACACCAATACACTCCAGTCCCATCCTACCTCTCAACTTTTTGATCGTAAACCCAGCCCCCCAGGCCTTGCACGCAGGGACGCACGGCATGTCCACCTAATCATTGTCATTTCTGTATGTTTGAGCCTGCAAATATCCTCTTCCTTTACTGCCAATGTCTCACTACCATACAGCATCACACTCCTAACACATGCTGCATACAAAGACCGCTTAGCATGTAGAGAGAGTCCTCTCAACGTCAGGAGAGGCAACAGCTCCCTGAAATTCTTCCAACCACTTCTCATCCTAGTAACCGAGCTAGCTCCAGCCCTACCTCCAGCACATAACATGTCTCTCAAATAACAAAACTCTTCCACACACTCAAGAGACTCACCAGCAAGTACAATCCTTTCACGCCTAACAATCTCCACCAGCTCTCCCCGACATGCCGCACATATAAAAACAGCATTATCTCGCAGTCTACCTCTAATACCACTACATCTCTTGTGCACTCATTTATCACAAACACTGCACAAGATGGAATCACTTCCCACACCTTTGTGGCAAATTGCACATGGCCACTCTCCCTCTTCTTTGACTGTACCACCACCAACCCTAGATATCATCAATTTTGTTTTATCTGCATTTACCCTTAAGCCCTTGTGCCCCATACCATATCTCCACTTCCTAAATCTTTCCTCTGCCTCCCTTTCACTCTCTGCAATCAACACCAAATCATCAGCATACAACATCTCCCACAGGAGTCCATCTCTGAAGTCACGTGAGAGGGCTTCAGGTACCATGATAAACAACTAGGGACTCAAAACTGACCCCTGATACACACCAACATTCACAGAAAACTCATCACTCATATCTCCATTCACTCTTACCTGGATGCGAGCACTCACATACATGGCCATAACCAGCCACTCTTCCAACCCAAGCTTTCTCAATGCCCACTTCACCATCTCTCTAGGAAAGGCCTTTTCCAAATCAACAAAAACAAGATACAGTTCCCTTTTCTTTCCAATATATTTTTCCTGAAGCTGTCGAACAATGAATATGGCATCAGTGGTCCCCCTGCCTGGCATAAACCCAATCTACATCTCATCAATATTCATTCTTTACTCATACCTTCTAGAACTCTCTCCATTACTTTCACTATCTGATCTAAAAGCTTTATACTTCTATGATTTCCTCTTTCCAGGGCATCACCCTTCCCTTTGTACACATTTACAATTACACCCTTCACCCAATTATCTGGGACAACACACTCATATATAATCATATTTTTCAGGTCAGTGACTAACCTCATCCCAGTATCTCCTGAGGCCTTCAACATTTCGGCAGTCAACCCAGACAAACCTGCTACCTTCCCCACCCATATCCTGTCTATTGTCTCACTCAAAGTAGCAGTGTCAATCAAAGGCCAAGGGTCAAACACTGGATCTGCCGGCTCCAAACCTTCCCTGTCCCAGTCAAAATCCTCATTCAACAACCAGCTCTGATGTCACGAGGGAAAACTTCTGATCTCATGAGCAACCTGTTAAAAGTTTTGATTTTGACAAAATTTTGCATGGCAACTTTCTAGGCAGTGTGAAAATGGCTTAAAATTCCAACTTCTCTCCATTTTAAGGGGACACTCCCCTTTGCTCTGATGATGTCAGTTTTTATTATATCCTTGCTACCATTAAGTTAAGGTGGACATACTGTAATTTAAAGCAGTGAAATAGCTAGTTCACCTTTAGAGGGAAGTGAGATGGCTTCAATGTTGTGTTCTGCCAGTACCAGGACATCACAGCAGGTCGGCACAAACACCACCTGCTGACTGTTGCTGTCTCCTGGCCGGGTGAATGCTCGGGATCCACCAGCCACATACCGTCTGATTATCTGTGGGACGAATATTTGTTTACTATATGCTTCCCACTTGTACTCTGTCTAAAACTGCCAAGGGATAAACTAACAAGAGAAAAACACTAAAAAAAATAAAGAAATACTATGGACAGGATTATGAGCCACAGGGCTATCTTATTCTACCACTGAACAAGATGTAATACGTGAACTGCAGCTGTAAAAGAAACAAAATCTCTGCCATGTTAAGGTATACAAGACATAACCCTTTTGCATCTCTGGGAACACTTGGGCATTTTATTCAGGTAATATTTTCCCTCAACATAATCATCCCAACTCTTTCCCACTGATACATCAGGTTGGCAGGGTCAAGAACTAACCAAGAAAGCACAAAGTAGACCTATTAATGCACTGTGAAATGAAATGGTTATTCATTTATTCTTTCATCATCTTTTCCTAATGTTGTTCATTACTACTTTTGCTCCTATTTACACAGTTACTTTTATTCAACTTATCTACATTCACTCCAACATCTGATACTGAACCCCTCACTCAAACATCTTTCTAAATCTTTACACATCCACTGCTACCACCATAATTATAATCTTTACAGCATTAAGCACCTTTCTTCCCACAACATACCTATGTAACAATTTCTATAATCCCTCCCAGTTCACTCAATCATGTTTATTCAAGCCATAAACCTATAATTATCTTGCAGTCATTCTTACACATCCCTGTTGCTCTTGGGTACAGTACTTTCCCCTTTATGGGACAGTTGTCTGATACATGCAGGGATATCTTGGGTAAGCCTTCTTACTGCATACTCATGTACAGCAGTTCATTACCCTGCTGTCCTTAGACAGTTTTTTTATGCAAAATGCTCTGATGATGTAAGGCACTTCAATTGGATAGTGGCCTATAGCAGTCAAATCCCAAGACTGGTTGGGGTTTACTGTTCACATAATGTGGCTACGGGACTAGCTGCTGGTCACTCTCACCTTCAATGTCTGGACAAAGCAGCATAGTCCCTGGGCCCCTAACCCCATGATGGGGCAATACTGGACTGGATGTTGATGATGATGATGATGATGATGACGACACACATCCTTTGTCCACTGCACATCCCCTACCACTCAAGCAATAATACTGCTTATCACTCACCACATTTTTATATATCTATTATATTTCCTCTGTTACTCTTCTTCCATAAATCATTCTTACTACACTCAACAAACTTATTCTATGACAGTTTTCACATTCACTTCAGTTACTCGATATCTCTTCTACTTATGTACTGGAATACAATTACAGCCATTTTCTAAATTTCACATCAAAACTTCCAACTATCCAGCTGTTCTGCATCTTTCCCAGCTTTTTCACTGCAACCTTTTCACAACATTTTGAAATTTCTGTATATATCTCAACAGCTGATGCACTCGTTTTAATCTTTTCACATTTTATAATCTCTGCTTAAAACCCAACACCCAGTGCCCACAATTTTTATCTTTTCAATCATCTTTTCATTAAGTGATATCATTCTTGGTCATCCTAATCCTTTCTGCACCACCCACTCAGGCATATTAACTACTGTTCTTTCTTTTCATTCACACTCGTTAACTAATGAAAACAATCATTTATCGGTAATTTTTCAACCGTTATGTTTACTTATCTCTTCTTACAATCATTACTATAGTTTTGCACCTCCTCCCTAAATCTGTTTCTCACTGTCAGTTTGAATTTACTTTGTTTTGTATCTTTTCAAATTAAGGGACTCCACTAATATGTGAATGGCTGTGTGGCAACAATTCAGATGGTGATGGTTCTCTCACATTCATACTTTTTCTTTCCTTCCTTCTGGATACTACCATATCCCATCTTTAGGTGGGAGAAGAGATCAGATTGATGATGGTGATGATGATGAAGAACAGTTTCACAATTCACCCAAAAACACCATATACTGTCCCACTAAAAATATTCCCACTGATACCAATGACATCAATCTTGAATGCAATACAAGTGGAATCTCCTAAATCGCAGATTTCTAAACAGCAAATTCATAATACTCACCAACACCAAGCATCAGTTTGCAATATCAATTGTATAACAACCACTGCACTGACTGGATGAGTCAGTGTATCATGCATTCTAAATCCTCATTTTTTGCTTTCAGAGGTATGTTTATAAAAATGATCAGTAGCTGTGGTATTCCAGGAACAATAAAAAGTAACCTGTGAAAGACTCACTTCAATAGAAAATAAGGAAAGATTGCGCCCGTCTGGTAAAGAATTAATCACACCCAATAATTCTTCACTAGATGGGCGTGGCGATTCCACCTATAATAACAAACTCACGATTTCAAGTTATGTAATTTTGGAACATGTGTAACACAGATAGTTCACTATTGAATTGTGACTGATAGAAGTGAGTGGAAAAAAACAAAACTGCGGTATTCAAGGAAACTGGGAGGTCGCCATTGGCAGTGTTGGCGAACAATCCCTCCAATTGGCCGCGTTTTTATCAACCACCACTCCGACTGGATGCGTCAGTAAATCACACATTCTACATCTTCATTTATAGCTTTCAGAAGAATGTTTATAAAAATACCCAGTATGATGTTGGGGGGGCACCTTTTCCAAGATGACAGACTCACAAGTAATTTCCCTCATAAGACTGGATATTTCTAACTCACAAAATTTGCAAATTGTGGCCTCTGCCCAATCTCAAAAGACTGAAATTTAGGTGATTCCACTGTAGCTCAGTATATCTCATTTTAAGGAGTCCAGCTTTAGTGCAAGTGGAGATGTGTGAAGCTCTACAATACCAACCGCACTGAAGTGTATGTGTGTGTGTGTGTGTGTGTGTATAATTCACCAGGTCGGTGAGGATCACGTGATGTTTGAGATCATCAGCATTTTACCCTCCCGGAAGAGAGCTGAGAGCTCATATTGTCTGATCTAGAGGCAGCACCTTAACCATCACACATGCACACAACCATCCTCTTGCTCAAGGGGGACAGTGACCACCACACTTCATCAGTGAAAATTTTCGCATCCCGAGCAAGGTGTGAACCCCCGTCTTAGCAGACGCTAAGTGAGAGTGTTACCACTGAACCGGCGAGTGTGCATGTGGGGGGAGGGAGTCTGCAAGGCCTCGGGGCACAAACTCCCTAAATCTACAGAAAGTCTTGTACTAGCTGGTGCATTAAAAATTAAATGAATAAAAAAAAAAATCATTAAAAAAAAGCATCCTAACCCTTTTCTGCACCAAAGGTTGGGGTAAAGAACTTAGGAATGGGGCAAGGGGAAAAAATAATAAATAAATACTGTAAATACAAAATATCTAATTGTAATTCTAATAAAAATACAGTCTAACTTAGCTCAATCCTACTGTACGACTGCCATCTTAGCCAGTACCTGAGGGATGGGGTGGAGAAGTGAAACACTATGGAAGCCCACCACTTCCCCACTCTGGTTGCTCACTGGAAACACAATCCGCGACTCATCATTTGTTAACCGTGCTCCAAACCTCTCCATAGTCTCTACACTTACACCCTGAAAAAAAAATAAATAAAATAAATAAGTAAATAAATAAATCCATTCATCATCCAATCCTATGTTGCCCCACAAAGAAGCATAGGAGCCTGGAGCTAGGCAAGTTGGTCCTGACATTTAAGATGAGAGTGACCAGCCTCACTCATCCCTGTGTGACATTACGTGAGCAATAACCCCAACCATCTCTTGGATATAAACCTTCACCGGCTCAATCCGACTGAAGTGCTGTAATTACCCACTAAACTACCAGGCGCCAAAATTTGGTTATATGGTTACCACCCAGCATAGTAAATGGTTTCCTGGTGTACAGGAAACCATCTGGCTTGTCACTCAAATAAAAAAAAAAAAAAAATAATAAGTACTACCTAGAACAAAAATTTACTGAAACTTTCCTGTTAGCTGTAGCAATGAAAGGATTTAGATGACAACTTTTTATGTGATGTGAATAAGAGGCACAACAAAAAGAGTACAGTACTCTGTATGAGATGAAAGGATGATCTCTGTCCCCTGCCAATGCTGCTAGGGCAAGGGTCAGGGAACTTTTGTAGGGTATTAACCCAAAATTTATTTGAGTAAAATGAAATTACCCCGACTTCAAAGTAAACAAAAGCATGCCAATTTGCTTCTAAAACTGTTGCATTGTATACATGATACATGGTTTTACATCTTGTTCACTAAAATTTACATCATTTATGTGAAAATTCAAAAATATATCGCACGCAGTACCTCTCATACTGCATGCATTACCCCCCAAATTTTTAGCTTTACCACATCTGGGGTAATTTACCCTTCTTCCCCAACCCCTGTGCTAGGGAACTGTTGGTGAACTTTTCTTTGTGACAGACGTGTAACATTAGGGTGAAAGGTAGTCTGGGATGGAATCAGGAAGTGCACTTGAACTAAGATATGATGAGGACATCTCTTTGCTGAAACCAAGAAAGGTTCAGAATGTCAAGAGGCAAGATTTTTTTACTGAAAAACTATACCATAATTGCTGAGAATATATGAAAGACAAAGGTATTTCTGGTCATTTATGTTGCAGATGCTTAGTAAAGGTTAATGTACTCCTTCTTTATCAATGCTATTTCATTATCAACTTATACTGTATATCAGAAAAAGCAACTGTTTACAAACCTTTTCATTTTTACTTTCTGGCTACAGACAGACAGACAGTGTTACACTCCAGCTGCTTCATTTATAATGATTCTACATCCACTGGCCTTGGTCACCCAATAGCAGCTCTCCATGTTGCTTAATCTCTAACAGCCTCTCCATTCAGTCCCTTATCCCTCAGGCTACACTCTGACCTTGTTTCAAGTCTTTATCAGTCCATAAATAATAAAAGAAATAATAATAATAATAATAATCCATCCATCCATCATCCAATCCTGTGTTGCCCCCCCAGTAATAATAATAATACATAAAAAAGTTGATAAAAATTACACTGCACTAACCATAAGGGGTGACTGATCGAGGGCATCGTCAGGCAGATGTGTGAGGGGCAGGGTGGTGGCAAGGTATGTATTAAGCTGAGCATCAGTGAGACCATCTTCACACTCATTAAGCAGAGCCATCAGTTCCTCCCAGCTCCCATCGCGGTTACACCATGGGCAAACATAATGACCTGGTTATGCAAGGAATGGTGATGTATATATTTTATTATACTATACTGTTTCTACTTGCCCTAAAACTGCCATTTCTCCACCTTGAAAGCTGAGTTGTAAAAACATATTAACACTCAAATATGATGCCAATCATGCAAAGAAGTGCTATGGAAACAATGTTGGACTGGAAAACTTTTTTTTTTTTGCCACTAAATTGTGAAACAAGCCCCAAAGGACAAAAATCTAGGCCATGCTGAGTAAAAATAGCATTGCTATCTACATTATTTATTTAGAGTAACTTTCTGTCCATCCGCAGCCAAAATGCTACTTTAGGTGAAACAACCTTCAAATGAGGCATCTGTTCACTTCATGGAGGAGGGGTTAAAAGCACAAAAAACAATACAGCAAACCTTCGACATAACGAACTAAATGGGGGGAGGGGTAGGTCGCTACATCCGAAAGTTCGCTATACACGAGGGGTTGGTATTTCGGTATATAAAGGGAGTCGTTTGGTCTTACGTGCTCAAACATAACCTAAACTAACCCTATGAAGTTTTACACAGAGAATTCAATGGTTTATGAAGTTGTATATGTAAATACAACACTGTATGAAGTTGTATATATAAATACAATACCTAGAATAAGAACACAGTATAATGTAGTACTGTTACAGCACACTTACTGTGCCAGGAAGGGATGCTGTTGAAGTACACTTATTGTGCCAAGAAGGGATGCTGTTGTCACCACTGGCTAATTAACAAACTTCCCCTTCATTTAGCGACCTTTGTTCGCTAAATCCGGGGGAAGTTGTCGCAATTTGGCTGTTCATTGTATCCGAAATTTGCTATACCGGGGTTCATTATATCGAGAGTTTACTGTGATTTCAGATTTTTAAAATACAGTACAGTAACTATGAAGATTCTGGAGGAAAAAAATAATAATGAAACTTTAAGTGAAACAACTTTAACATCTTTACTGGAAATGGTGCACTTGATTACTTCATTCAGGCTAACCCCCCCCTCCCCTTTTTTACAATATCGGGACTGAGTAGCCCAGCACCAGGTCACTACACTCCTGTTTCCTGTATATGGTGCAAAAGGGGATTGGATGATGATGATGATGAGAAATTCTATCAGTCAGGAGCTTCAAAAACTATCTCAAGTAACCCTTTCTCTGCTACTAGTACAGGTTCATCAAAAAATTTTGTTTAGGTTAATGATACTGTTTACCTGCGAGATATCCTATACATCAAAGAGTTAAACATAGATTAATTGTATACAGTACTGAAAATTTATCTAATGTATCAGTGGTAGGTGGGGGCGCCCATCATCCACTCAGTGTTGTGGTACTCTGTTTTAGGGTAGCTCTACAATGAGTGGCAAGCCAAATGATTTCCTGTAACCAAAAAATCATTGACAATGATGGGTGGTAACCTTATAACCAAACAACACGTGTTCCCTTCATGACAACAAGTGGGTAGGAGGAAGGTTAGTGCCCCTCCCTGGAAAACAACTACAGTAAAACCTCGATATAACGGACTTCAGTACACCGGAATTCGCTTTTATCGGACTCGAGGAGCTACCGGACTAAACTCCTATATATCGGAAAAAGTCTGATATAGCCAGAATCAGTCCGGACTGCCTGACAACTTCAGCTATGTTCACCACAATAAGACAAGTAAAAGACATGTTTTTCAGTGCACAATACAGTATTATTATACCATTTGATTAATGTAGTGAAAGTAAAACACAGTACAATACTGCAATGGTGGTGAAAACTACCGATAAAATCCGGACTAATGTCTGATATATCGGAAAAAGTCCGGATTAGCAGGGGTAAGTCCGGATGTCGCTTTTATCGGAAAATCGCATATTTCGGACTGGCCTGAGCCCCAATTAGTCCGTTATAGCGAGGTCTTACTGTACCTAAAAATACAGAGAAGCCGCCTCGGACCAGGACTGACCAACATGTGATGACTAAGGACCGAACAAAGGACATGGTACAGATTGCAACGTGGAATGTAAGGAGTGTAAATGATAGGTGAAAAAGTGAGAGATTGTCCAGGTGCTTGAGGGTGCAAAGGCGGATGCACGTGGAATAACAGAAACTAAATGGAGCGGTAAGAGTGTGAGATAATGTGAATAGGGATGGGGTATAAGCGCGAGAGTGAAGGAGAATGAGAGGACAAAAGAAAGCGTGTGTACTATTATGTGCAAGAGATGGAAGGAGAATATAAGAGAGTATGGATCAGTTCGCTCAAAGACTGTGCGAGTAAGACTGAAAGTTGGACAACAAATGTGGGTGATTGTGTGTGTGTATGTGCAAATGCAAGATCATGCAAGCAGACTGAAAGAAGAGTCCTGGACAAATGTGGATGCGTGCATAGAAAAGTCTGAATGGAATGAGGGAGTGCCTTTGATATGATATGAATAGAAAAGTAGGGAATGTGAAGGTGGATGGAGTAGTTGGTGAGTGGGGTGTGCCTGCAGAAGTGGATGAGAATGACAGTGCTCTAGTGGACATCTGTGCCGGGAGGGGGCTGGTGATAGCCAATACCGTCTTTAGACACAAAATGATCCACAGGTATACATCGCAAGTGATGAGAAGGGTGGGTGGTGAACTGAATGAGCAGAAGGCAATGGATTATGTGTGTGGATGGTAGAATGAGAAGGTGTGTAATGAATGCAAGAACATATAGAGGCTGGGGGAGTGGACCTTCTGACCACCATTTGGTGATGGTGAAAGTCAAGGGTCAAATGAAATGGAGGAATAGAAGGGAAGGACAGGAGGAAATAGTTCATACAAGGAGGGTAGAAAGTTTACAAGAGGATGAAAAAAGGCAGAATTTAAGGAAGAAGTGAGAGAACGACTGGGTAAATGTGATTTGGAGTAGACGGGGGACGTGGAAGATGCGTGCAAGATATACACAAGAAATCTAAGCAGCATGTGAGGTGGTGTGTGGTGTGAAGAGAAGACGAAAGGGGGTGCAAAGAACAGCATTATGGAAGGAAGAGGTGAGGCAGGCTGTGGCACAAAAGAAGAAAGCATATAGTGAGTGAATGAGAAACAGGGGCGAGGAGGAAGTTGAGAGACGGAAGAGTTATATGCAGAGAGGATGAGAGAGGTAAAAAGATTAACAAGAGAGTGAGAAGAGAGTGGATGAGGAATTTGGAAAGAAACTGAGTGTAAAGTGGAGGGAATGTAAGAAATGTTCAGGAAAGAGATGAAAAGAGTCAGACAGGGTGATGAAGAAGTTAGTTGGGAGTGTAAGATAAAAATGGTAGAATACTAGTGGAGAAGGGAGAAAAAGTGAGCAGATGGAGAGAACACTTTAAGGAATTGTTGAAAATAGAGAATGAAAGTAATGAGAGTATAAATGGCTGAGGAATGGCTAGAAGAAGGAGGGATATGAGAAGAAAGGAAGAAATCAGTAGGATGGATGTTGTAGAAGCAATGAAGAAAATCAAAATGGGAAAAACCCCAAGAACTGATGGCATGTGTGGTGAAATGATGAAGCATGGGGGAGAGATAGTAGCAGAATGGATGTGGAAGATGTGCAGACTGGCCTGGGAAGAAGGTAAAGTCCAAGAGCATTGGAAGTCAGGTATAATTATTCCCCTGTACAAAGGAACAGGGGAAAAAGAAGTGTGAAGTAATCATAGGGGCATTTGTAGGATACTTACTGACAAAGTCAGGGAAATAACAGAGGAATTAGTTGGAGAAGAACAGGGAGGTTTTAGGAGGGGGAGAGGTTGTGTAGATCAGATATTCATTCTTAGGTATTTAGTGGAAAAGTTTCAAGAGAAGGGAAAAAAGCTGTACGTGGCCTTTACGGATTTGGAGAAAGCATATGAAAGGGTGGAAAGACAATGACTGTGGAAAGTATTAATAATATATGGAGTAAATCGGAAGTTGCTGAATGCCATGAAGAGTATGTGTGAGGGTGCTAAGGCTGCAATGTGTGTGTAAACAGTAAAATGAGTGAATTTTTTTATTTGAAGGTTGGACTGAAATGGGGATATGCCATGTTTCCATGGTTGTTCAATCTGTATACGGATGGGGTTATAAAAGGGATACAAGGTAGGGCAGTGGATGTTGAAGTGGCCCTAATGAATGAGGGCAGTGTTTGGAAACTCCCTGTAGTGTTGTTTGCTGATGATACTGTGTTGTTAAGTGAAGGCGAAGGGGAGCCACAAAGTTTGGTGAATGAGTTTGGGAGTGTGTGTGTGTGTGTGTGTAAGAAGCGGAATCTAAAGGTGGGTGTAAAGAGTAAAGTTATGGTGTTCGAGAGAAATGAAGTCACTGAACGTACAGTGAGGCTAGATGAGGAGGAAATGGAAAATGTGAGAGCGTTTAAGTACTTAGGTTGTGTTGAGTACGGATAGATTAGTACTTGAAAGGGTACAACAAGGAAGAATGAATGCAGGTTCTTAGAAAGCAGCGATAAGAAACCAGGAAGTGAGCATGGATGACAGAATTGTGATACCAACTCTAACAGATGGAAGTGAAGCTTGGACGTTGTTGGAGGGAAACAATTCAGGAGTGACAGCAGTGGAAAAGAGTTATCTGAGGGCAGCATATGAAGTCTCATGAAGAAACACTGACAAATGAGGAAGTGAAGGAGCGTTGTGGTGTGGACGTGATAGAAAGCGTTAGGAGAAATACACTGAGGTAGTTTGGCCATATGGAGAGGATGGAAAGTGAGAAACAAAGCAGGAGACTGTGAGTGAGGTGGAAGGGGGGAGAGGGAGGGGGAGGCCAAGGATGAGATGGAGGGATGGCGTGGAGAGGTATATGAGAGAGAGGGTGAGAGCTGGAAGCAGGGCAGTGAAATGCCAGGGAACAGGGTGACATGGAGGCGATCTGTTTGTGGCCACCCCTTACAGAATTAGGGCATCTGGCAATAAACAGATAGACAGTCTCTCACCACAAATTAAAACTGTGTTCCATTCTGAAGCACTGACATTTACACTGACTGAGCCATTTCTTTCAAAAAGTTCTACCATGCTTTAACTCCTGCAGCATTTGGGGTTTCTTCTAGCTGAAACAATTTAATTGGGTACCAGTAATAGCCTGGTCATAATAATGACATCCACAGACTGAAGGGATTAATGAAGATAATTCTAACTCCTTCATCTTCAGGATTCGTCCAAAGCTGAATAAAACTGGAAATAACCAAAATGAAATATAAAACATTCTCCACCTGATGAAATTAAAATACACTAAAAAACTAAGCAACCCAGTCTAGATACGAAACTCTTCACTTGCAACCATAACTAATATATTCCTGCTGACACAATACTACAGTATTTTCCTTTGAGTGAGTCATACGAGTGATAACCTAGTACTGTAGTACTAGTAGTAGACTAGTAGTAGTAGTGGAAGTAGTTGTAGTAGTAATTACTATAATAATAATAATACAGTAATAGAAACAGTAAGACCAACAACAGTAATCCTGCTTTACATACATGTACTGTACTGTCTGTGACTGAACTGTGGCCCTATTAGGCCACATCTGGTTGCACCACCTTAACAAAGACCACCAGGCATCTAAAATGTGTCTAAGCACAAAGGTGGCTAATGCACAACATCAGTATATAGCACAAAGGCTCACCCCTAACCTCTATGTGTGCATAAGAGAACTGCTTCAGTCCCATTAAGGGGAAATTACCAAAGAACGATATGGGACTATCTCATAATTCTGGGAAAACTGGAACTTGACAAGAGGCTTTCACTTTTAGCTTGTTTTGACAGCTGAACACAAAACAAGTGAATGAAACAAGCTGCTTGACAAACACACAGTTACGGATATACAATACTACTGCGACCCTCAAGTTACAGCAACTGATATTATTGCACTGACTGTACCATGATGATGTTAAGGGATGTAATTTAGACATGAGAAGTGACCCTTAATGTCACAGAATAAACTGTGAGGGAAGGGAGAATGTGTAAGCCTTTCTGTTGCAGTCTGTTTGTAAACAGAAACAAAAATAATCTGAAAATAAATTCTTTAGTCTTTATGGGATAAGAAAACTAATACTAACCAGTATTTTTATCAATAAATATCTCCTGGACAGGAGTATCAGGATGAGTGGATAAGCAAAGTGGACATGGGATGATGATGCTGGTGTCAGTTTCCTCATATGCAATCAGTCGTGGTATCAGGAAATCAGTGATGTCATCCTCCATGTCATTGTACAGTTCCTCTTCAAAGTCATCAGGAAACAAGTCATCCTCAGCATTGGGCACTTCACTGATGTTGCCCTGCAGATAGCATGGGATGTCTCTCCATGGAGGATCAGTGTGGACATATCTCTTGCTCCCTTCAGCATTGTAGGCAATATTTCTGAATACCCTGACATGCCCACTGAAAGACAAATTTTTGCTGATGGTTGATTTCTTGGCACTTAATGGTGATGAATAAAATTTATGTACAGATATAAATGTGGGTGAAAATGAAGAAGCCTGCACACTGAGCTTTGTTGCTTGGCACTGCATGTATCTGCTGGAAAGTCCATGATGGTTTCGTATCCATGCCTGCAAACATGGTGGTAAGCTGACATGGTGATGACAGGACTGAGGAGGCAGCAGTGCACAACATCTCAGCTGCTGTCTGAGTGCACAAACCTTCTGGTAAGAGAGGGAGATGGGAGGTGCACCCCACAGTCCCGATATAGTCCTATGCCACAACATCTAACACGACCACACTCAGCCTCTGAAATTAAGGTACAGTAATGTGATAACTACTCCCGTAAAAATTCTGATAAAAACACAACATAACACCTAAAACAACCAGACAGAACTTTTGAAATTTAGATTTATCTCTTACTGTTTGCTAACATTTACCTTCCACAATATAATCTATCTGTCTACTGCCAGTTACTTTCACAAATTACTTCCTTCCCCTCGAGGTCATTAATCCATCCTAGATGGATCATTAACAACCCCTTGGGTCATTTGTGAGTGATGGAAGTGCCATATAAGAAAAGTTAGCAAATGGCAAGATATAAACATTAACTACAGTATAATTCTCATTTCAAACCATAATAGATCTTGTTATTTTTTGAGTCCTGTACTGTATTCTGTGGTTAGATTTCATCTGTGGAAAGTAATAATGGAGTTATAACAGTTTGTAACCCAGCCAGTAAGCAGCCTGGATGTGCGACATAATGTATGTTTGCCAGTCATCAGCTGGGTTGCTGCCTGGACGCTCTATTTTAACACAACCTCTATAAACAGGCAGTCTCCCATTTCTCCTCTAATTTTTCAGGAATGTGAGGCTGATTACTAAGGTAAGGTTAGAATTTGTTTTGATTAGACCATATTGCTTAAGACCTAAATTAGGTTAAGTGGGGCCAGGGAAGGTTAATGTCTAAAATCAGCTTGTGAGTTGGTAATTTTGAAAAGGATACCTAAAAAAAAAAAAAAACACTAATTTCCAACACCAGTGAAGGTAAAAATAAGATTGTTTACATGAAAAAAAAAGGTAAAACTAGAGATTTTTCACCAAATATAGGCTGAAATGAGAAAATTCCTTAAAAACCCTTCAAAATACCGCACTTGAATTCCTGTTCTGGGTTGTGAAATACAGTATTATCTAAATTTTCAACTCTTATTAATGAGAGCTAGGGACTTTATCAAAAATTACCAATTTGGCTATATCTGTTTAATCTCGCTCCTGAAATGTCCAAATTCCCCCCCTCCCATCCTCTTACCCATTTGGGAACCCCTATCTATCCTGATCAAGGGACTGTCATGGAAATTTGGTGTACACTATTAGGTAATTCAGTATTTATGAAGATCAGTTGTCAACTTCATAAGTACCATTTGGAACCTTATTCTAGGTATTTTAGACAATTCTAAGGCACTTTTCTAGCAAATTATTTTATTTTACTCTTGAAGATATGGTATTTATGAAGATCAGCCGTCAACTAATGTTCGATAATTACCGCCTAGGTTAGGTTAGGTTAGATTAGGTTAGGTTAGGTATGGTTGTATTGGTTAAGTTAGAATGACTGAATTAACTACTTTTTTGGTGAACTTAGGTTTTGCCCATGGATTATGATGTGTTTGAAGCGATTTTGTTGTTCACTTATGTCGGAAAATCACTCGTTCTGCTTCCCCTCGGGTATTGAGGGGGGGGGGATACCTCGAAAACGAGTTACTTCCGACAAAAATGAATATCAAAATTGCTTATAACATCCAAATCCATGGGAAAAAGCCAAGTTCACCAAAATATATGGGTTGACAGCTGATCATAATTACCCAAAACTACATTGTTACCTCCTAATGATAGAATTTCTGCACAACATTGCGCTGTGCTTTGAAATCTTTCTTCTTCTTCTTCGTAGATTGAAGGGTAGGTAGTGAAGCGATGATTATGCACCCTGCCCTGGTGGAAGTGGTACCATCAGGGGTCGGATACTCAAAAGCTGTCCCAAGTTAGGACAACTGGCTGTCGTAAGGAACTTAGGATATCCTAACTTATGCCACACCTAAGACATCCCAAATCACCGATACTCAAAGATTGAAAAAGTCCTAATGCTGTCCTAGGGTGTTTTCCATGAAGCTCACCAGAGGGCAGTAAGAGCGCCAGCTGATTTGTCGTTAGCCAATCACAATTGCAGTTCATCGACGTAAACGCCAATAAAAACAGAGAGTCTCCGAGAATGAGACGGATGCTCAAATTAAAAAAATAAACACAGAGCGGCTTAGTTGACAGCGTCCCTAGTACTTTACTGTGCGTAAAGTTAATAGTGTGCCAAAATATAATGGAAGGGCCTCCACTTAAGAAACGCCGCCCTAACTTCTCCGAAGAAGAATTATGTACAATGGTTCAGGAGGTGTCGGAAAGAAGGAAAATATTATTTGGAAAATTAAGCAACACCATCACGTCCCGAGTCAAAGCAAATGCTTGGGAAAGTGTAAAAGATTCTGTAAATAATGTGAGTCGTATGCAGAGAGATGTGAGAGAAGTGAGAAGGAAATTTACACACCTCAGGTCAGACGCGAAGAAGAAAGCTGCTGGTGAAAAGAAACATTTACAAGGAACAGGTAAGTGATGGTTATCATCCAGCCGTTACACTATTTGGTACATTTCCAGAACTACACCCCACTCGCTTTGAAGCTTATTTTATTTTATTTTTCGATGTCTTATAGTGTGATTCATTTGAATCTGATACTCATTTCTATCAGAAAGTAATGTTCGGGGCGCAGAAAGGCCACTGATAAAGCGATGTGTTTTGCGATCGGGTTATGCTTTGGATGTTTACCAAACCTATTTCCGGGTTATGTTAGCCTACGACATCCTCCGGGGGTGTCCTAAGTTAGGTTACATGTGACGTCACAAGATGGGGGCTGAAATGTTTTGAGTATCGATGGAGTGGGTACCGTGGGCGAGATAGGACGGTCATAGCGAGGAAGCGGGGCCTGGCACTGGCAGGGGTGATTATGCACTGATGACCACTGTTAATCGAACGGTTTCTTGAAGAAAGCAGGGGAGGCTCATCTCACCAGAGAGGATTGATTATAAGCGACGAAGTTGAACTGTAACACGGAGAAACAGTTTCATGAGGCGTAACACCTTGGTCTTTAGGTCCTCCGATGGCCCAACACCAGCTAGCAGGATAGGAAGCGTGAATTCGTGGACACCGCAAGCGATCAAGGCTGAATGGAGGAAGGTTCGAGCAGAAAAGAACCTCGGGCACCAGAAGACGAAGTGGGGATGGTCTCGTCTGTGTTACCACACCATGGGCACGAAGGAGTAGGGGAGAGGCCTATCCTGTCCAGGTGCGCGCTGAGGGTTGTGCGGCCAATGCAGTGTACAGGTCGGCTGGAGGAGCGAGCCCAAGGTTGTGGGGCAGATGATGTGCGATATGCAGAGAGGCATGTGTTGCGTAGCAAATCAGAGATGGCAGCGTTCCATACGTTTAGAAGGGTGCTAAAGACGTGTGTAGAGAAGGAGGAAAAGTCAAGAGGATAGGGTTCAATGTATGCGCCAGTGTGGCTGCAGCATCGACTACGGTATTTCCATGGATGCCAGTGTGAGAAGGGACCCACTGAATATGTATTGTAAAGCCTTGAGCATGGAGAAAAAGAAGAACAAAGTGACAGTCAAAGACAAGTTTGCAGTGAAAGGACGGGCGCCTGGAGCACAATAGGGAAGACTGTGAGTCAGAAAAAATGACAACTGTCTGGGGGGAAAGTGAATCTCTGAAAAACACCAAGGCGCCCAAGATGGCAAAAAGCTTAGCAGCAAGGATAGGGTGAAGCCCATCTAGTTTCCAAGTTCTACTCAGGGAAAGGGAAGGGACAAAGATTGCTGCCGTTGTGGAGGGAGGGGAGGGGACATGAGAGCCATCCGTAAAAATCTGAAAAGAGTTTGTGTAACGGAGGGACACTAATTCACCAAAGAGGGGTAAGGCTATGGGACTGTCTGTGGACTTATTAAACGGGGCGTGGAGGTGTAAGTGAAGAAAGGATGGTAGAAAGAACCAAGGGGGGACTGGGGATACAGTGGACATAGGGAAAGGATGAGGCAGAGGCAGGAACAATCGGCAAAAGGATTGTAAAGCTCGGACGAGGAATGGAACACGGGAACGTAGAGGCCAGGATGGGTTATCGTAGGAGATTCTAGAATCGGCATGAAGTATAGCCAAGGGATGGAAAGGGGAACAGGAGAGACTTCTATATAGGAATGAGCAATCTTGGAACACTCGCCATCGCTCCAGGGGAACACATTTGCCTCTGCATGCATTACAGCAGCCGGAGAGGAGCAGAGTGCTCCAAGTGGTGTCCGGATGGCAGAATTTTGAATTACATCAAGCTTACATAAAAGGGAGGGGGAGGCGGATCCATATATGGTACAGCCATAATCCAGTTTGCTCCTGATATACACTTGGTAAAACTTTAAAAGGACTTCCCAGGAGGCACCCCATCGGAAGCCTGTTAAGCACTTCATGAAGGAAAGGTGTTTCATACAGGAGACCCGTAAATAATCAATGTGTGCCTTCCAAGTTAGGATTGGGCCATCAATTCGGAGCCCCAGCAAAGTGTGATGGTGCTTGAGAGGGACAGAGGTATCATGAATGTAAATAGTGGGCAGAGAGGGTAGTGCATGTTTGAGGGTAAAAAAAACATTAGAGCACATTTGTCTCCATTAACCCTGAATCCCCAGTCCACAAACCAAATTAAGAGGGTGTTAATCCCCGACTGGAGACAGTTCTGTGCCTCCTGCAGGGTGGGTGCTGAGCTAAGGAGGGTTAGATCATCTGCATATACTAGAAGTGAGGTGCCTGGAGGACAAGGTAATGTAGACAACATCATGTTAAAGAGGAAGGGACTCAAGACTGAACCCTGAGGTACCCCTCTGCGAACCGGAAATGAAGATATTCCCTCAACAGAAACGGAGAAGGTTTTACAGGAGAGGAAACTTTGGAGCCAAGTCAGAGGAGTCTCAACTATCCCCACTCTCGATAGATTATAGAGGATCTCCTCATGGGAAGCAGAGTCGAAGGCCCCAGCCAGGTCAATAAAAAAGTCCAACATGACTTCTTTATATGTTACTTGGATGGAATGTTCAAGTTGATGAAGGACATCCAGAGTGCCGCGTCCTGGCCGGAAGCCACACTGCTCCTCCAGGAGAAGACCCTTACTCTCTGCCCACCAGTGCAACCTGTTACTTACCACTCGTTCCATGAGTTTCCCGAGACACGAAAGAAGGGCTATCGGCCTGTAGCTACTAAGCAGGGTGGGGTCTTTCCCCGGCTTTGGTCAGCTGCAGGAAGAGGTCTTGCGCCACAGGGGAAAGATGGGTCAGGAATTCGTATGGGATGGTATCCGGCCCTGCAGCTTTGCGGGTGGGCAGAGCACAAATTGTGACTGCCAACTCATGAGGAGTGATAGGGGATGACAAATCTGTGGGGGAGGGCTCTGCTTCGGCCACCTCAACCATGCCCATGACCCGGGGCAAGTCAAGGAGAGGAGCAGGGGTACTAAGAGATGCTGTAATGGAGTGCAAGTGCATCAGCTGTTCCTTCGATAGTGAGCTGGTCTACCCCATCTAGGGTTAGGGGATATGTGAAGGTGGTCAATTTACCCTTCATGGCCTGCAAAAAACGCCAGGCGCGAGTGGAGGAGGTGGAGAATGTCAGAGACGCTACGAAAGTCGCCCAGGCCTTCCTTTTTGCTGCTGTGATGGTACGAATGCATTCCACATTTAACTGCCGATAATAAACCCTGTTGTCCTCAGATAAGCAGGCCTGCCACGCACGCCAAGCCCGGCGCTTCGCTAACACTACCTGGTGACACTCCTCTGTCCACCAAGGGACACCACACCCCTGCGCCCGACGGGAGGTGATTGGTGAAAACGTATCCTTGCCCGCAGCTATCAACCAGTCCGAAAACGCACTCGCCTCGATATTTAAGGGAAGGTGCAGCACCGACGGAGTGTCCGTGAAAGCCTTGGAAAACTTTGTCCATCCACTGTCCCACAGACGCCAACGTGGGTTCGCGGGGACCAAGTCAGAAGCAGACACATCAGGGAAACGTATTATTAGCGGGAGATGATTGCTACCCATAAAGGGTCCCATGGTAAATTCTGCCCTATGAAAGTGGGCATCCTTTTATACACAGGTCTAAAACTGAACCCGCCCCTGTGTGTGTGGATCATAACGGGTCTTGAGGCCCACCGGGGATAGAAGGGTGTATCTGTCCGACTGCAGCAGATAAGAAAACGGAAGATCTGGAGGCACTGACAGAGCTGCAAGGGAGGGCGGGTTCCCACAAAGAGTGACGAGCACTGAAGTCACCTCAGTGCCGACTTGAAGAGAGTTGGGTATGACGCTTGCCGCCGCTGGCGATCGGGAGTGTTTAACACCTGCGTTTACGGCCGCTGTTGGCTGTTTTTTTCGGTGTCCATACTTTGATTTCACCCTCCATAATTTGATTTCGTACCTCGTTCAGCGCCTCCGCCTCGCGCACACAAAAAGCGCTTCGGAGTTCTTTTATTTTTATTTTACTATTTTGGTAATCTTAATACATTTTATTCAGTTTAATGTTGTGTCTCTGGCGTTTTTTGTATTATTTTGTTAATCTTAATATATTTTATTTAGTTTAATGTTATATTTGCACAGATGAATCGCTAATAAGAGCAGGAAGCCTCCTGTGCCATAAAATACGTCCTTTATTGGAGTACTGACGCTAATCTCTGGCTAATTAACCTGTAATTACTCACATCAGTCTTAATAGTGATAAATATGGTCTCCGTAATTACTTATTAATAACTTACAAGGGAAGTGATATTAATATAATTTCAATCACACCCTAGGACAGGGTGAGGAGTAGCAACCTCCAGACATTCCAATCTGCTCAGTCCAATGGGCCACGCTTCCATTCACTCGTCATTCACTCCATATCTTTCACGAATCGCATTATTTCGTGTCCTATCCACTCTTTGTACTCCACATACATTCCTCAGCAGTCCCATCTCCACTGCTCTAACTCGACTTTTCATTTTCATGCCACACAGTAGTCCCATACCCATATATTAAAGCTAGTACTAACACTCCTTCATGTAAGCCTCGTGCAGCTGCAACATTCAAACCTCTGTTTCTTAACAAGGCCTTCATAGCACCAGCTACTTTCCTTCCTTGTGTCACTCTACCTTCCACTTCTTTTGCACATTTTCTTCTTTTCTATCACTGTACCCAGATATTTGAACTCTCTCACCAATTCCAGTCTCTCCCAGTTCACTGTAACATCACACTGGCAGTCACCTTCTCTCTCATTAACCATCATTTTTTTCTACATTCACTCTCAAGGGACGACACCAAGTTCTCGTCCGGTATTTGCAAGTAGCACTGCATCATCAGCATATAACAAATTCGAGATATTCCATCCATCACCATTCATTACCAGCGCCATCCCTCTCTGGTTTACTCGTGTTTATACTTATCACGACTGAACAACCATGGGGACATCACACAGCCTTGTCGAACGCCCACATTGATCGTGAACCATTCACTTAGGTGTCCATTTACCCTTACACATGCCTTACTATCATCATAAAAACAGTAGTTATACAAGCAGAATTAAACAGTTTGGTTATACACTACACATCCATCTAATTGTCATTTCTATATGTTTGAGCCTACGAATATCCTCTTCCTTTACTGCCCAGGTCTCACTACCATACAGCATTACACTCCTGATACATGCTGTATACAAAGATCCCTTAGCACCGAGGGAGAGCCCTCTCAGTGTCAGGAGAGGCAACGGCTCCTTGAACTTCCTCCAACCACTCCTCAGTCCAGCCCCACCTCCAGCACATAACATGTCCCCCAAATAACAAAACTCTTCCACATACTCAAGACACCAGCAAGATCGATCCTTTCACGCCTGACAATCTCCACATGCTCTCCCCGACACACCACACTCATGAAATCAGCATTATCTTTCAGTCTACCTCTAAGTAAGCACAATGGTTATTCATTAGTTATACATGCAGTAACACAATCAGAAATAAACACAAGAAGATTATATATTGGTTATACATTAAATATACACTAAACATACAAAGCTAGTAAGAATTAAACATGATATAGTTCTTTCACACAGTCTTCATCTTTTCCTTAGCACATCTTCGTGTCTAGCAACATATTGTATTGCTGATCTGTTGTTTACACCTCAACACTTAAGATGAAGATTTTGCAATATGAGGTTAATAAGTAAGAAAGTCTAGTTTAATATTATTACGTAATGCAATGTTGATGGTGTTGCAACTGACTAATTATGCTACAGGTAGTCAAAAGTAATTAGACATTGGGTTATACATTATTGTACACCAGGAAACCATTTACTACGCTGGGTGGTAAATTTGTATAATTATGGCGCCTGGTGGTTTAGTGGGTAATTAAGGTGCTCCAATCGGGCTGAGCCTGTGTAGAATTATATCCAAGGGGTAGTTGTTGTTTTTTTTTTTTTTTGCTCACGTTATGGCACTCAGTAATGAATGAGGCTGCTCACTCTCATCTTAAATATCAGGACCAACTTGCCTAGCCCCGGGCTCCTACGGTCCTCATGGGGTGACATAGGATTGGATGATGGGTGGATGGATGGATACATCTTATACACTGTACAGGCGGTAATACAATGGAAAACAGTTAGGTTATACTACCCCCATCATCATCATCACCATCATGTTCCAAATTGTAATTATTATTAGTATTAGGGGACAGGGCGACATGGAGGCGATTTGTTTGTGGCCACCCCTGACGGGATTAACGCGTCTGGCTATAGATAGACAGATAGATAGTATTTCATTGCATTGGAGTACAATACTGCTACTACTACTACTACTACTACTACAAAATCATCATCATCATCATCAT
Organism: Birgus latro; assembly: GCA_018397915.1. Lineage (NCBI taxonomy): Eukaryota > Metazoa > Arthropoda > Malacostraca > Decapoda > Coenobitidae > Birgus > Birgus latro. The sequence continues at coordinate 63,424 of JAGKTI010001815.1, forward strand.
CATCATCATCATCACCACAACCTCCATCATCATCTTTATACCACCACCACCACCACCACCATCATCATTTGTTTCCCCACGAATAAATAGATCCATCGAGTAATTATTCTCTCTCTCTCTCTCTCTCTCTCTCTCTCTCTCTCTCTCTCTCTCTCTCTCTCTCTCTCTCTGATAAGATGAGGTGATATAAAAAGATAATTACGTAAGAAAAGGCAGATAGAAAAGATACTAGTAGATTTTTAAGAAGGAAATAGTGATCATCTTGTTTATAACGACTCAAGCATGGTCTTCGAATTTTACACAGCTCATAGTCTCCAGTAAACCAGTGTGTGTGTGTGTGTGTGTGTGTGTGTGTGTGTGTGTGTGTGTGTGCGCGTGTGTGTGTGTGTGTGTGTGTGAGAGAGAGAGAGAGAGAGAGAGTTAAAGAAAGAAAGA
>JAGKTI010001816.1:11386-36677 GCA_018397915.1 Birgus latro
CAATCAAAGGCCAAGGGCCAAACACTGGATCAGCCGGCTCCAAACCTTCTCCATCCCAAACAAGCTCCTCATTCAACAACCTGCTACAATGCTCTCTCCATGCATCCCCAATATCCTCACTGTTCACCACCACCCCTCCACCATCACTCCCCACACACCGCTCACTCACAACATCCCGACTATCCCTCTTCACCTGATTTGCCATCCTAAAAATCATATTTTTCCCTTCTCCATGATTTAGATTATCAAGTAAAAGTCTCTGTGACTCAGACCTCGCCCCGTACACCCCTCCCCCAGCCCCGCACTTGGCAGCCAAGTACTCCTCCCTGTTACCACCCTTCTTCCATTCCCGGAAAAGCCTTCTTTTCTCCTTAACTGCAGCTTCTACACCCTCATCCCACCACCAAGTTACTTTATGTCTTGGTGGGCCTCTTGTCCAACCACATATTGCATCAGTAACTCTCAAGAGGTTGTTCTTAAGGGCTCTATACTGTTCATTCACTCCTCTATCTATGGCTTCCTGTTCAGCCACCACTCTCCTCATCTCACTATAAAAGGCATCCCTTACTAATTGGTTTCCCAGCTTCCATATTTTCCTCCTAGGTACATATGTCCTTCTCATCACTTGTTCCTTAAGCACCATGTCACAAATCAACAGTTTGTGCTGCTGCACACACTCCTCGCTTCCTATAACTTTCACATCCCTCACTAATCTCCTATCAGCCCTCCTGACCAGAAAATAATCTATCTGACTGCTATTTCCCCCGGACTCATATGTAATCAACTGGCTCATTCTTTTCCTAAAATGTGTGTTGCACACGATCATGTCCATAGCCTCCCCAAACTCGAGTATTCTTTCCCCCTTCGCATTCCTCACACCATATGCACATCCTCCATGGACTCCTTCATAACCATGAGCTGCTTCACCCACATGACCATTTAAATCCCCTCCCAGAACCACTACCTCATCATCACCCATACCACGTACTGCACGTATTAAATCATCCCAAAATCTATTCTTCTCTGCGTCATCCAATCCTACCTGTGGAACATATGCCAATATAACTGAAATCATTTTCCGCCCGATCAAAATTTTCACTACTAATATCCTATCACTTACTCTCATAACATTCATGATGTATTCCACCCATTTCTCTGCAACCAACACACCCACACCCCTATACCCGTCAGTTCCCCCCTGCCAAAACAACTTATAGTAGCAATCCTTCCCAACAATCTTTCTGGCTGATCCACCCCTGTACCGGACTTCCTGCAAACATGCCACATCCACCCACCTCCTACTGAATGCCTCAACGACTTCCCCCGCTCTTCCTCTCAAACTTCCCACATTCCATGAACCCACCCTAAACCCCTTGGGTGATTTGCTGTCCTCAGGCTTGCTTCGATGCTTGTATTTGTAGTTCATAGCCGGTAAGATAAAGGGGGGTAAACATTCCAAGGCCCGACCCATTGCACAGTCCCAGGTCCAGGCAATGGATCTGGGACTCCTAGCCCACCAGCTTACCAGTGGCTGTGGTAGTGGCCTCGGGGCACCCTGCCAGGACAGCTGCAGGGACACCCTCCAAGCGCGGCTTGGCACTGCAACTGCCCTGCCATTATACACCCACTGATAGGGCAGCCTCCTGGGGCGCTACTCCCAGGTTTGGGCCCCTCTCTATTGAGCGGAAGCGGCAGCCTGGGAACCGCAATGCCCTGTACCCTCTAGCACAGGTTCGAGCTCCATCTCGCCCCGGACCCATGATCTATGCCGGCGGAACCCCAGTCACGCCTCTCCCCAGAGTCCGCCACTAGGTAGCGGGGGTAAAGTTTTCTGGCTGCATGCCCTTGCTGGCGTCAACCCCTGTAACGTAGTGGGATACGTTGTGTAATATGTAAAGCGCATGTGGTGTAGTGCATAGGATAGTTAGAGGAAATGTTTGGCAGAGTATACTGGTCTACTCTCCATGTTACTGTCACACTGAAAAGGTCAGCAAAGGGGGATGGTTAGGTAGCTAGTGAAACAGGAGCTCCAGCTCTCCCTATCACCAGCATTCCCATTCCCCTCGGGAGTACCACCCTGTTCCGCCAGTGCTATATATATATATATATATATTCGTTTTCGTTTTTCAAGGCTCCAACATGCGTGCATGCATCGGCCTTGGTCACCTAATGGCAGATCTCCACGCTGCTGGATCCCTGGCAGCCTCCCTGTTCAGTCCCTTAACCCTTTAGTCACACTTAATGACCTCTTCCCATGTCTTTCTCGGTCTACCCCTCCCAGCCCCTCCCCCAGTATTAACACCTCTCACCCCCTGTACGCAATTATCATCCCCCATCCTCTTGACATGTCCAAACCACCTCAGCCTACCTCTCCTCATCACAACACCAATACACTCCAGTCCCATCCTACCTCTCAACTCTTCCATCGTAAACCCAGCCCCCGCAGGCCTTGCACGCAGGGACGCACTGCACATCCACCTAATCATTGTCATTTCTGTACATTTAAACCTGTGAATATCCTCTTCCTTTGCTGCCCGGTCTCACTACCAAACAGCATCACACTCCTAACACATGCTGCATACAAAGACCCCTTAGCATGTAAGGAGAGTCCTCTCAATGTCAGGAGAGGCAACAGCTCCCTGAACTTCTTTCAACCACTGCTCACCCTAGCAACCGAGCTAACTCCAGCCCCACCTCCGGCACCTAACATGTCTCCCAAATAACGAAACTCCTCCACACACTCAAGAGACTCACCTGCAAGTTCAACCCTCTCACGCCTAACAATCTCCACCTGCTCTCCCCGACACGCCGCACACATGAAATCAGCATCATCTCGCAGTTTGCCTCTAATACCACTACATCTCTTGTGCACCCAATTATCACAAATACTACACAAGATGGAATTACTTCCCACACCCTTGTGGCAAACTGCACATGGCTACTCTCCCTTTCCTCTGATTGTACCGCCACCAACCCTATATATCATCACTTGTTTTATCTGCATTTACCCTTAAGCCCTTGTACCCCATACCATCTCTCCACTTCTTAAATCTTTCCTCCGCCTCCTTTTCATTCTCTGCAATCAACACCAAATCATCAACATACAACATCTCCCATGGGAGTCCATCTCTGAAGTCACGTGAGAGGGCTTCAAGCCTCATGATAAACAACAAGGGACTCAAAACTGACCCCTGATGCACACCAACATTCACGGAAAACTCATCACTCAAAGCTCCATTCACTCTTACCTGGGTGCGAGCACCCATGTACATGGTCATAACCACCCTAACCAGCCACTCTTCCAACCCTAGCTTTCTCATTGCCCACTTCACCACCTCTCTAGGGACTCTGTCAAAGGCCTTTTCCAAATCAACAAAAACAAAATACAATTCCCTTTTCTTTCCAATATATTTTTCCTGAAGCTGTCAAACAGTGAATATAGCATCAGTGGTTCCCCTGCCTGGCATAAACCCAAACTGCATCTCATCGATATTCACTCGTTCTCTAATCATTCCTTCTAGAACTCTCTCCATTACTTTCATTATCTGATCTAAGAGCTTTATACCTCTTTAATTTCCCCTTTCCAGGCATCACCCTTTCCTTTGTACACATTTACAATTACACTCTTCAGCCAATCATCTGGGACAACACACTCATACATAATCATATTTATCAGGTCAGTGACTAACCTCACCCCAGTATCTCCTGAGACCTTCAACATTTCGGCAGTCAACCCAGACACACCTGCCGCCTTCCCCACCCGCATCCTGCCTATTGCTTCACTTACAGTAGCAGCGTCAATCCAAGGCCAAGGGCCAAACACTGGATCAGCTGGCTCCAAACCTTCTCTATCCTAATCAAAGTCCTCATTCAACAGCCGGCTATAATGTTCTCTCCATGCATCTTTAATACCCTCACTGTTCACCAGTACCCTTCCATCATCATTCTTCACACACTGCTCACCTACAATGTCCCGATTATCCCTCTTCACCTGATTTGCCACCCTAAAAATCATATTTTTCCTTTCTCCATGATTTAGATTATCAAGTAAAAGTCTCTGTGACTCAGACTTTGCCCTGTATACCTCTCTTCTAGCCCTGCGCTTGGCAGCCAAGTACTCCTCCCTGCTACCACCATTCTTCCATTCCCGGAAAAGCCATGTTTTCTCCTTAACTGCGGCTTCTACACCCTCATCCCACCACCAAGTTACTTTATGTCTTGGTGGGCCTCTTGTCCAACCGCATATTGCATCGGTAACTCTCAAGAGGTTGTTCTTAAGGGCTCTATACTGTTCATTAACGCCTCTATCTACAGCTTCCTGTTCAGCCACCACTCTCCTTATCTCACTATAAAAGGCATCCCTTACTGATTGGTTTCCCAGCTTCCATATTTTCCTCCTAGGTACATATGTCCTCCTTCTCATCACTTGTTCCTTAAGCACCATGTCACAAATCAACAGTTTGTGCTGCTGCACACACTCCTCGCTTCCTATAACTTTAACATCCCTCACTAATCTCCTATCAACCCTCCTGACCAGAAAATAATCTATCTGACTACTATTTTCCTCGGACTCGTACGTAATCAACCGGCTGATTCTTTTCCTAAAATGTGTGTTCCACACAATCATGTCCATAGCCTCCCCAGATTTGAGTATTCTTTCCCCTTCCTCATTCCTCACACCATATGCACATCCTCCATGGACTCCTTCATAACCTTGAGCTGCTTCACCCACATGACCATTTAAATCCCCTCCCAGAACCACTACCTCATCATCACCCATACCACTTACTACACGTATTAAATCATCCCAAAATCTATCCTTCTCTGCGTCATCCAATCCTACCTGTGGAGCATATGCCGATATAACTGAAATCATTTTCTGCCCGATCAAAATTTTCACTACTAATATCCTATCACTTACTCTCATAACATTCATGACATATTCCACCCATTTTACTGCAATCAACACACCCACACCCCCATATCCGTCAGTTCCCCCCTGCCAAAACAACTTATAGTAGCAATCCTTCCCAACAATCTTTCTGGCTGATCCACCCCTGTACCGGACGTCCTGCAAACATGCCACATCCACCCACCCCCTACTGAATGCCTCAGCGACTTCCCCTGCTCTTCCTCTCAAACTTCCCACATTCCACGAACCCACCCTAAACCCCCTGGGTGATTTGCTGTCCTCAGGCTTGCTTTTATGTATGTATTTGTGCTTGGTCATAGTCGGTAAGATAAAGGGGGGTAAACTTTCCAAAGGCCCGACCCATTGCACAGTCCCAGGTCCAGGCAATGGATCTGGGACCCCTAGCCCACCGGCTTACCAGTGGCTGTGGTAGTGGCCTCGGGGCACCCTGCCAGGACAGCTGCAGGGACACCCTCGAAGCGCGGCTTGGCACTGCAACTGCCTCGCCACTATACACCCACTGATAGGGCAGCCTCCTGGGGCGCTACTCCCAGGTTTGGGCCCCTCTCTATATGATGGTTGTGAATTATGTGTAAGGGTTAATGGGCATCTAAGTGAATGGTTCACAATCGGTGTGGGCGTGCAAGAAGGTTATGCGATGTCCTTATGGTTGTTCAATGTATATATGTGGATGGGGTGATGAGAGAAGTAAAAATATGAGTAATGGAGAGGAGGATGGCATTGGTAATGAATAGTGATTGATGAAATTCTCAAATATGTTGTATGCTGATGATGCATTACTACTTTCAAATACCGGACTAGAATTTGGTAGACTAATGCAGAGTTTTGCTGCGGTCTGTGAGCGTCATGCCTTGAGAGTGAATGTAGAAAAGAGTAGAGTGATGGTTATTGAGAGAGAAAGTGACTCCCAGTGTGATGTTATAGTGAATGGAGATAGACTGTACCTGATGAGAGAGTTCAAATACCTGGGTACAGTGATAGAAAAGGGAGGGAAATGTGCAAAAGAAGTTGAGTAGAGTGACACAAGGAAGGAAAGTAGCTGGTGCAGTGAAGGCCTTGATAAGAAACAGACTTGAGTGTTGCAGCAGCACAAGACTTACATGAAGGAGTGTTAGTGCCAACTTTAACATATGGATGCGAGACTGTGGTGTGGGATGAAAATGAAAAGTCAGTAGCAAGAGCAGTGGAGATGGAACTGCTGAGGAATGTATGTGGAGTACAGAGAGTGGATAGGATACGAAATAATGTGATTTGTGAAAGATGTGGAGTGAGGAAGTCTTTGGACACCAGAATTGAAGAGAGTGTACTGAGATGGTATGGTTATGTGGAAGGAATGGATAACAACAGAGTGGTGAGAAAGGTATATCTGAATGAATTTGAAGGAGCAAGGAGGTGAGGTAGGCCATGGAGAAAGTGGAGAGATATGGTGGATGAGTGTGTGAGGAAGAGAGGTTTGGATGTCGGTGAAGCTAGGGGACTGACGAGATTGAGCTAGCTGGATGAGTTTTGTGAGAGAAGCGCATGATCTGGGATTTGGCATCCCTTTTAACAGGACAGCGTCTGGATTGCCTTTTATCAGCTACGTTTATATGAAACTGCAGAACATGGTGAATGTTTTTGGCATATCAGAGAGAGCCATGATTCCGGGGGCTTGAATTGTGAGCGAATGGAAGCATGGCCCATTGGCTTGGGCAAATTTTGGCTGTCTGGACATTGCTAATCCTCACCCAGCCCTAGGGCGGGAAAGGAGGTCCGAATGATGATGATGACCAAAAACCATTCCATATTACAAAGCAAAATAGAGTAAGGTAGAAAATATGCAATAACAATGGCATGTACTGTTCTGTGCCTCCGAAGCTGTTATATAATTAACAAACTTGCTACTTTCCTGTAACTTCAGACAGCTTTCCTGTAACTTCAGACAGGATTGAATTTTTAAAAAATTTGTTTTTCTTGTAATTTGTATTATTTTTTATAGAAGAGGGGAGGTATATTTTGGCCTAATTGGGATTAAAATAGCCTATGCTGAAATATACTCTGGGACATATTCTGGCCTATGCCATTTTATACCCAGGGTATAAATTGGCCTGGGGGTATAAAACAGCTTGTTACACCGGACCATCCAGTGTTGGAAACTTGGTATTGTACTTGTATTAGCAAAATGAGGACTTTTTCCTACTACAGTGTGGCAGTATATCAGTATGGCTTACAGTAGCAAATAATTTTTTCCTGTGGATCCCAATACTTCGAATGTAGTAATGGAAGCATAGCTATTACTGATGAACAGAATTTTATATTCTTTGAAATTGATATCCTTTAAAAAATATATATATTCAGTGTTTTTCCTTGTTAAGTAATAAAGTACACAGTTTTAGGTATATTCAGAGATGATACTGTAATTCTTGTTTAAGTGATTACATCACCATTGTGGCTATAACAAAAACATTTCCATCAAAATTGTTATTTACTGTTTTACTCCCTCACATATTTTCTCTGGCTTTCATACTGTAACTGATTTTTCATATTATAGTAACTTAGTTTGCATTTGCTTAATTTATGAAGTGGTTGGTGGGGGCACTTACCATCCACTCACTCGATGTACAGTAGTTCTGCTCTCGGGTGCCTGCCCATTCCTCCCTTTCTTATTTCCATCTTTCCTCTTCTCTCTCTCTTTCCTTCATTCTTTCCTCTTCCTTCTGTGCGTGGGTGACTACACTGAGTGACAAGCCAAATGGTTTCCTGTACACCTGGAAACCATTTACTACACTAGGTGGTAACCATATAACCAAATTATGGCACCTGGTGGTTTAATGGGCAATTAAGGCACTCCAGTTGGATTGAGCCTCTGCAGGTTTATATCCAAGGAGTGGTTGGGGTTTATTGCTCACTTAATGCCACCCAGGGATGAGTGTGGCTGGTTAGTCTCATCTCAAATGTTAGGACCGACTTGCCTAGCCCCGGGCTCCTACACTCCTAATGGGGCAACACTGGATTAGATGATGAATGAATGAATATTGATGAAAGAGAATCTCCTGAAACAGTAAAATTTAATTGAGAGGCCATAACAGCATTAAGACATTGTTGATTGAATGGTTCTGGAGTTTTCATAAGTAGTTTTAGTGTTGACCAACTTCATGTTTTGCTCTGATCAAACCGGTTGCCACTCCAATAAGAGATGATGTGTTGATTGTAGTATTATTCATTTTTGTTTTCTGTATTTCAGGGTGGTCCCAACTACAGTGGGTAATGGTTCTGCTGCCGCCAAAGTCAGTAAGAATCTGTTATTGTTGTCATATCTGTTAAGTAATACTGTAGTCACAGACATTTAATATATCCAGTTTCACATGTAGCTCTCTTGTTTTATAGCAGCTTCACTACAGTAACTTCATGTGAGTTATAGGAAACTTCAGTGTCTTACTGTTTTTATTGCTTTTATGTCATCAGTTAGGAATTTTATTGTGATGTACCCAATTGATTGTTTTAGTTTAATGTGTTATTCTTACAGGTGCAGTATATTTAAATTTTTTTGCTTATTGTAAGGCACATATTTAGTAGTAATGTACATTGAAAACACAGTATAGCAAAACAACACTTTAATGCATGACTGAATAGGGTAATACTTACAATAGCTTTTACACCTAAGATCTGACTTATTTGCTCCCAAATATGCAACAAAAAGCAAGCAGTTTCAAATACAAAAAGTGGTTTTTACAGTGAAATGCTTTTAATCTGGCAAGCCAGATATCATATATTTGCCAAATTGGGGACTCTTCTGGATTAAAAATATCGTAGTGCTTTGTTCTTTTAATATACAGCGTTTATGCAAAAGTTACGGTGATTGAAATAAGTGCAAACATTTTCTTTATATTAAATCTTCTGAGTTATATATAAAAATTTATGGGAGAATAGTTATAAAGAAGTTTGGGAATATGTCGGAATTCCTCCTGAATGATGAACAGGGTGATTGAAGGAGTGGTAATGGATGTGCGGATGAAGTATTTGTAGTAAGACAGATAGGTATTTATGGCAGTTATTGATCTGGAAAAGCATTTGGAGGGTTTTATACATGCATGGTGCAGATGGATGTGGGTGAATGTTTTAAAGAGCTATTATGATGGTATTGAAGCATGTGTAAGAATAGGTGGATATCTTAGGTGAATGTTTCATTATAGAAGTTGAGTGAGACAAGGGTGTGTGATGTCCTAAAATGGCTGTCTGGTATTTATAATGGCATTATGTGAGGTTTAAATTTAAGTTGTGGAGATAAGGATGGAGATGATAATGAGTACAGTAGACCCTCACTGTAACAGAACTCAGTAGACTGGATATTGGATTTAACACACACTATGAAGGCTGCTGAACTTCCTTTGGGTATAATGAACATTGTCCTTTAAATGGGGCACAGTGGATTGCAGTAATCCCTCCAATATCCAATGTAATAGAGCCAAATTCATGTCTGGAAATTGGGCCAGAACCTTCTGGACAGGTACTTATGGACCCTAACCCAGCCTAACTCAGAACATCACCTACATAACTCCCTACTGGACATGCATAGCACCTATTTAACCTGCCCCATCCCAACTGCTTTTTTACCCAACCCACCCCCAGAACCTGACCGTTTTTTTTTTTTTTCCCCTCAAACATCCGCTTTTGGTGAAAAACATCAAAAATTCATCAAGAAAGTGCTCACCTGAAGTGAAAAATATATTAAACAGGTGAGAGATCCCTCACTTGGCTATCGTTTTTTATTACGTCGTGCTCCATAAAAGACGCTCCCTACGCAAGAAACCAAAATCACACAGCCTCATTGATATTTATTTATTTGCTACAAATTTATGTGTAGTACAAGAGTATATTGCTTTTTGTACAATAATATAGGCGATATAAGCATTTTTCACTCACCAAAAACATCAACAAATTGCACCAATTTTGGCGATGTTATCTCCTCATTACTTCTGTTCATTACTAGCTTTGGTGCCATGTAATCTTTGTCCTTCACATCAGGAATCACTTTCACCTTGAATTTCAGCGTCAGACATCTGGAGAGGATGGGGGATGATAATTGGGTGCAGAGGGTGAGAAGTGTTAATACTGGGGGAGGGGTTGGGAGGGGTAGACCGAGAAAGACATGGGACGAGGTCATTAAATGTGACTTAAGAGTTAAGGGACTGATTAGGGAGGCTGCCAGAGATCGAGCAGCGTGGAGAGCCGCCATTAGGTGACCAAGGCCGACACATGCAAGCATGTTGGAGCCTTCAAAAACGAAAACGAGAGAGACCGTGGTGCTGCATGTCTTTGTTGGCCAGGTCACTGCTAACAGGTGAGTTGCAAGAAAAAGCCACCTGGCTGGGGGTAGAGGAAGTTCTCCCACATATGCCCACCAAAAATCACTGGCGAATCTTGAAAAATGTGCAAACGACGGGCCTTGCAATTGACTGACGTACAATGCATATCGATGGGTCTCAGCATGAAAAAAAGTTGTGACGTGCATTGTACGTCGGGGGGATGGGGTGGGTTAAGACTCTATTCACACAATTAAGGGACAGAAAGCATGAAATAAATGGAAAGGAACTAGAGAATGAGGAATTAAAGGTGAGTATGGAAAATATTTAGCAGTTGACAGGGTACTGTAACTCCCTATTAAACATGATCAGGACCTATTTATGATGCTGTTCACACAAATAAGGGACACAAAACATGAAATTAATGAAATGGAACCAGAGAATGAGGAATTAGAGGTGATTATGGAAAATATTTAGCAGTTTCCAGCGTACCTATAACACGTCCGTGGCTATTACAAAGATTAACCCACCTCCTCTAAGGCTGTGACAGTGGCGAAAATGCCCTTGAAGCACGAGCAGTAATCCAGTGTTGCGCTACACTTAATCCTTTGCACTGTGAATTATAACTGTTTAACACTGCATGTCCTGTTCTTACTTGCCCCACGCCGATTGCAGTATGCCAGTTTGCACTCATCACTTAATCCTATGCACTTTGAATTCTAAAATCTTAACACTGCACAACACTGTAAATTCCCATGTGGTCTAGTGGTGAGTTATGCTGTTTATTCACTGTTTATTCACAAAAATGAGCACTTGCAGCAACCACTGAGACTCAGCTGTCTGAGGCAACTGACAGCAAACCCTTTTCTGTATCCTCCTACTTTCTCTATTCTCGTTTCAAAGCCAAAGGTGGCTGTTGCGTATACGTACGCAACGATCTATCTTGCTCTCGTGTTCCTGAACTTGATTCTTCTGAATTCTCTGCTCTCTGGCTTCGGCTTTCCTGTCATTCTCTGACTAAATATATCTGTGCTGTTTACTTATCTCCCAATTCTACTGACTATCAAAAATTCTTTGACTATCTTACTTCTACGATGGAACACATTCTATCCATTTCTCCCTTCTCTGAAATCTCCATTCTAGGAGATTTCAATGTTCACCACCACCTTTGGCTCTCCTCTCCTTTAACTGATTCACCTGGTGAACAAGCCTACATCTTTTCTATCCTTAATGACCTAGAGCAGCTTGTACAGCACCCTACCCGTATCCCTGACCGCCTTGGAGAGAGTTCCAACATACTTGACCTTTTCCTAACAACTAATCCTTCTGCTTACACTGTTCATCTTTTCTCTCCGTTGGGCTCCTCCGATCACAATCTTATTACCTTAACATGTCCAATCGCTCCAGTACGGCCTGTGGACCCTCCAAAGAAACGCCACCTGTGGCACTTTGGAGCTGCAGATTGGGAGGCCCTCAGGCAGTACTTCTTTGATTTTCCATGGAATGATTATTGCTTCCATGGCCGGGAGCCATCTGAGTGTGCCTTGCGCGTTACGGAGGTTATTCTCTCAGGCATGGAAGCATACATTCCTTTCTCATATCCTCTGACTAATGCAAGAAAGCCTTGGTTTAATCACGCTTGTTCTAATGCTGTCCGCAACAAGGAGAGGGCCTATAAGAGGTACCGGAGCCAACCCACCCCTGAATCACACCTTTTATATATTTCTGCCCGGAATCGTGCTAAGTCTGTTCTTCGCTCTGCTAAAAACAATTTTATCCGTGCTAAATGTTCCCAACTCTCCAACTCGAANGTGTGTCCAGGCATCTCGAATTGAACGGATCTTGAATTTGGCTCTCTTTTGTACTGTTTTTGTTTTTTCTTGGAAGGAACAGTATGCAGGCCCGTGGCCTTTGGTTCTTTCTTCCATGCATAAAAAAAAAAAAAAAAAAAAAAAAAAAAAACATTGCGATGGGCGCCTGCTCACGATGGTAGTCAGGTGGAAATTGGGGAGGGGAGGAGGAAGCAGGTGGCCGCTGTACTACACGCAAAAACAGAGCTGGTCGGCGCCGCACGCCAAGTTAAAAGTATTGTACAGATGAAAAAAAATGTATTCCCCCCGAAGGCCCGCGCCAAAAATGTCCGGACATTGGGGTGTCCGGGAATTGGATGTTCGGTTATTATAGGGATTACTGTACTGTATATGTATTTCCCACCGTTTTTACTCCAGCCTGGCCTGAAATTGCCCTCTCCCCATTGTGATCACTGAGTTGTAATAACAGACTGTAGTGTTGTAATAACAGAGTATAGTAATATTTTACTAACCATGAGGAAGTGCTATGACAAGGGTATGAAATATGGGCCAGGTTAGTGTGATGTGGGTGTAGTTTTCATTTTTAGTGCCAGAATATGCAGTTGTACTCATTTATTTTCAAACATGTACTTGAAATCCCACCTCAGGGGTAACCATTAGATGTACTGTAACGGGCTGTCAGCTTTATTGGAGAAGGCTTCCTCCGCAGTTAGTCCGTTATAGCAAGGGTCTTCTGTCGTAAATATCTCAAATCTGATGAATTCGGATGATGTATTGTTTGCCAGTAGTGAACCGGAGCTCAGCAGATTGGTGCAAACTTTTGTGGATATTTGAGTGCCATGTTTGGCTTGTGAATGTAGATATGCATAAATTAATGGTTGTCTTGGGAGAAGTTGACTCATTGTGATGTGCTGCTGAATGAAGAGAAACCAGAACATTTGTGGGAGCTTTAGTACCTCATTTCAGTATTAGAAGAGAGAGAGAGAAAGGTAAATGTGCAAAGGAATTAGAAAGTGGGGTGGACGTTAGGGGAGTGGGGTGGAAGTTAGGGGGGTGGGATGAAGTTAGGGGAGTGGGGTGGAAGTTAGGGGAGTGGGGTGGAAGTTAGGAAAGTGGGGTGGAAGTTAGGGGAGTCGGATGAGTTGCTAAATGGAAGTCTGAATATGGAAGGTGCAAGAAGATTGTATGAAGGTGTTTTTATGCCTACACTAATGTATGAGTATGAAACTTTGATGCCACTTGAGAACAAAGGATCAAGAATATTAGTGGAAATGGGATTATTGAGGATTGTGCTTTGAGTGCATAAAATAGATAAGATTAAAATATAATGTGAATAATGAAACAACTGAATGATGTAGATTTTATGCTGACAGTAGGACTGAAGAGGGTTTGTTTAGATGATTTAGTCATATAGAGAGAATGCATGTAAACAGTATGCAGAAAAGTGTAAATGTGAGTGAGTTTGAAGGTGGGAGGTGTGGTGGGCCAAGAAAAAGGTGGAGGATGAGGTAAATGAATGTGTAAAAAAGTGATGTATGGAAATTTATGAGGTTGGGGAACTTACAAGGAATTGAGTTGGTATGATGAATTATGTTTGGAGGAACTCATAAAGCATATTAAAAGGGTTGGCACTCCTTTTCTTAAACCCTTCAGAGTGACTACTTTTTTTATTATTATTAGTAATAGTAGGTGGGGGCACTTGAGGTAAATGGGGGCACTCACCATCCACTCACTCGATGTAGTGCTGCTCTCGGGTGTCTGCCCTTTCCTCTCCTCCATCCTTCTTTACTTCAATCCTCTTCTGTCTTTCTTTCCTTCATTCTTTGTCCTTCTGCCTACAGGTGACTTTACACTCCCTCTTCTGTCTTTCTTGCCTTCATTCTTTCCTCATCCTTCTGCCTGTGGGTGACTCTACATTGAGTGACAAGCCAAATGGTTTCTTCTACACCACACCAGGAAACCATTTACTACACCGGGTGGTAACCATATAACCAAATTTTGGCGCCTGTTGGTTTAGTGGGTAATTATGGCACTCCAGTCGGATTGAGCCGTTGAAGGTTTATATCCAAGGAGTGGTTGGGGTTTATTGCTCACATAATGCCATTCAGGGGTGAGTGAGGCTGGTCACTCTCATCTTAAATGTCAGGACCAATTTGCCTAGCCCCGGGCTCCTATGCTTCTCTGTGGGGCGACATAGGATTGGATGATGAATGAATGAATGAATGATTAGTAGCAGTAGTAGTAGTTTTTTTTTTTTTTTGGGGGGGGGGGGCTGGATGAGGTGGAGGGATGGAGTGGAGAGGTATATGAGAGAGTGGGGTGTGAGCTGGAGGGAGGGCAGTAAAATGGCAGGGGACAGGGTGACGTGGAGGTGACTTGTTTGTGGCCATCCCTTGCAGAATTGAGGCGTCTGGGAATAGATAGATAGATTATTAGTATTTGTATTGCTATCTCTTCTTGATATTATTTAGCTTTGGAAAGATTTTGAAAATGGAGGAGTTAGAGATAACCTTCATTATGGCCTTCATTATAGTAGATCATTCCTAAGCTAAATAAATTTGTATGATGGTAAAATAAAGAACATTTGTTCCAACTGACAAAATGAATTGAGGATAATTTGGAGTTTTTCCTCCCAAGAAAGTATACTTTTTCTTGTTTCTTACTTATGAAGTCCATAGAGAGTCAAAAGAAACTTAAATTGTTAAGAGTGAGTGAACAGTTTGAACTAAATCTAGTGGATGCCTGGTTGTGTAATGGTACAGTACTGTTTAAAGTGATGGCCTTGCCTAGCATATTGGTTCCAGACCTCCTAGACATGACTGGAGGTTTGATAATCATATAAATGCTATCAGAGATGAATATTGGTCTCCTACAGGTTGACTTGGATGATGAAGAAAATGATAGATTCTTGGATTACTGATACATGTGGTTGGTAGTATGGGGGGACGATGAGATTGTAATTTTGGTTTGGGATAAATTATCATGTTGGTACAGCAGCTCAAGGATATGTAGGAATGCATGAGGGATGCACATATGGTATGAGGGAAAGGAGGCTTGAGTTTGGAGAGACCACGAACATGGTTGTGTGCCGCACACTTTTTAGGAAAAGAGATTAGGAGATTACATGTGAGATCAGAGGAAATAATAGTCAGATTTACTATTTCCTGGTCAGGAGGACTGCTAGAAAGCTAGAAGGCTGTTAAAAATGATAGGGAGCAAAAAATGTATGCTCCAACACAAATTACTTACCTTTGACACAGTACTAAAGGAGCGGGTAATAAAGGAAAGGAGCAGGAGGGGAAGAAATGGACCTCTACATTCAGGAGGAAAATATGGAAGTTGAAAAAAACAAGCAGTAAGGGATGCCTTCTGTAGCAAGATGAGTAGAGTGATGGCTGATCAGGGAACTATTGACAGAATTGTTAATGAGCAGTACAGAGCTCTGAAGAACAATCTCTTGAGAATGACTAATTCAGTGTGTGGATGGACATGGGGCCCTCCAAGATACAGTATGTGCGGAAAGTATTGACGCTAAAGGGCCGACGTCATTTTTTTTCGCATTAAGTGAAGTAGGTCAGTACTACCCTCCCCTGTGATGCAAAATGAGCTGACGCTTTTTCAACGGGAGCTGGCAACCCTGCTTGATAGGTTTGGCACCACAGGAGCAGGCTCAGTAATGTTTGGGCAGCCACAGGAGAAGGATTGTCTCTGTGTGTGATGCACCACGAGGGCATGTTTTGACTCAAATAACACAGTTATTTGGTTACCTACCACATTCTCATCACGCCTAAAGTAACCACAAGCAAGGACAAACGTGTGGAAGTGATTACTTTATAGAAAGCTGGCCACAAACTCCCATTTATTGCAAATCAAACAGGTGTTAGACTGAGGACAGTGCAGAGACTGGTGAAGCGGTTCAAGGACAGTGGGGAGGCCATTCCTCCCACTCCACTTCCCAAGCCTGGGAGACCTCGTAAGACAACCTTCAGGACCCGTCAGCTGATCTCAAGGCAAGTTAGCAAGGATCCAAGGCTAACAGCACGGGATTTAAAAGAAAAGAACCCACAGTTGCTGGCAGATGTGTCTGTCAGAAGTGTGCAGCAGCTGTTGCATGACGGTCTGGGCTACAGGAGTTTTTGTGCTCGTAAAAAACCACTGCTAACTGCACTTCAGAAGAAGAGAGTAAATTTTTGTAAGAAATATCTTGCCTGGAGTGAGGAGCAATGGAAAACTGTGCTTTGGAGTGATGAGTCAACATTTACTGTCACTGGTACCCCTTCATCACGAGTGTACTGCAAACCAGGCAGTGACCCCCTGGATCCTAAGTACACTTCCAAGTTTGTTAAATACCCAGCCTCACTCATGGCTTGGGGCTGCTTTACATATTATGGTGTTGGTGAGTTGGTAATTCTACCTGCAAATGAAAAAGTGAACCAGAACAATTATTTGGAGCTCTTATGTGATGTTTTAAGTGACTCTTTTGATAAAACCAAGGCAAGAGTATTTATGCAAGATTCTGCCCCTGCACATGTTGCAAAGTCAGTGAAACAGTAGCTAACAGACTGTGAGGTTCCCTTTATTCGAGATTGGCCCGGAAACAGCCCAGATATCAATCCCATTGAGAATTCATGGGCTTACATGAAGCGGCAGCTGCGTAGTATGGACACATCATCCTTGCCTAATTGAGGCTGCAGTCAAGCAGCTATGGAGCAGTTTTTGTCCGTCTGTTCTGCAAAACTACGCCATCAGTCTCCCCAGACGCCTTAAGAAGATAATAAAGGTGAAGGGGAATGCCAGGAAATACTAAATTCAATGGTGAGTGTTAATTTATTTGTTTCTCCTTGCTAACCACAAGAATGTTTTCTTTTTTTTAAGATGGCGTCAGCACTTTCCGCACATACTGTATAAGGTAACGTGGTGGGATGAGGAAATAGAAGTCATGGTTATGGAGAAAAGAAAATTTTTCTTGGAATCAAAATGGAGATAGGAAGCAGAAGCATGGATGAAGCTGAGAGATGGAAGAAAAGGTTATATGTAGAGAGGAAGAGAGAGATGAAAAGAATAGTAAGAGAGAAAGAAAAGAGTGGATGAGGGATTTGAGTGTGAAGTGGAGGGAATGTAAGAAAATGTTCTGGAAGGAGGTAAAGAGAGCTAGACAGGGTGATAGAGAAGTCTGTAGGGAAGTGAAAGATAAAACTGGCAGATTGACAGTGGAGATGGGAGAAAATGTGAGCAGATGGAGAGAACACTTTGAGGAACTGTTACACATAGAGACTGAAAGTAATGCAAGTATATGTGGCTGAGGAATGGCTGGGAGAAGGAGAGGATGAGAAGGGAGGAAGAGATCAGTAGGATGGAAGTAGTGGAAGCAATGAAGAAGTCTCAACATGGGAAAAGCTCCAAGAATTGATGGAGCGTGTAATGAAATGCTGAAGCATGGGGGTAAGATTGTAGTAGAATGGATATGGAAGATGTGCAGATTGGCCTGGGAGGTAGGTAGAGTCCCAGAGGACTGGAAGTCAGGTATAATTATTCCTCTGTTCAATGGAAAAGGGGAAAAAGAAGGGTGTGGTAATCATAGGGGCATTTGTCTTCTTAGTGTAACATGAAAAGTATATGGTAAGATACTTATTGACAGAGTTATGGAGATAACAGAGGAATTAGTTGGAGAAGAACAGGGAGATTTTTGAAAGGGAAGAGGTTTTGTAGGTCAGATATTCATCTTTATGACTTTATTGGAAAAATTTCTAGAGAAGGGAAAGAAGTTGTATGCTGCCTTCATGAATTTGGAGAATGGTGGATAGACAAGGAATGTGGAAAATATTAAGAATATGTGGAGTAAATGAGAAGTTATTGAATACTATGAGAAGTATGTGTGAGGGTACTAAGGCTACATTGTGTGTGGATAGTGAACAGAGTGAATTTTTCTGCCTGAATGTCGAATTGAAACAGGGATGTGTTATGTCTCCATGGTTGTTCAATCAGTATATGGATGGGATTAAAAAAGAGGTACATGGTAGGGCAGTGGATCTTGGACTGTCCCTAATGAGAGAGGGCAGTGTTTGGAAACCTCTTGCACTGTTGTTTGCAGATGTTACTGTATTGTTAAGTGAAGACGAAGGGGAACTGCAAGGCTTAGTGAATGAGTTTGGGAGAGTGCCTAAGAAACGGAATCTAAAGGTGAATGTAAGGAAGAGCAGAGGTATGATCTTCGAGCAAATTGAGTCACTGAATATACAGTGAGGTTGGATGAGGAAGAAATGGAAAATGTGAGTGCATTTAAGTACTTGGGTAGTGTGATGAGTAACGATGGAAGTTTGGAGAATGAAGTGCTTGAAAGGGTGCAACAAAAAAGAAAAGTTGCTGGTTTTTTGGAAGCAGTGTTGAGAAATGAGGAAGTGAGCATGGAAGTAAAAAAGTTGCTGCATGACAGTATTGTGATACCAACTCTAATGTATGGAAGTGAAGCTTGGACCTTGTTGGAAGGACACAAGTCAAGAAAGAGGTTTCGAAATGAGTTGTTTGAAAGGAGCATGTGGAGTTGTATGGAGAGACAGACTGACAAATAAAGAAGTGAGAGAGCGTTATGGTGTGAATGTGGATGTGATAGAAAGCGTTAGGAGAAATACACTAAGGTGGTTTGGCCATGTTGAGAGGATAGAAAATGAGAGACTAATGAGGAGAGTGTATGTAAGTGAGGGGGAGGGGGGGAGGCTGAGGATGAGATGGAGGGATTGAGTAGAGAGGTATCGGAGAGAGGGGAGTGTGAGCTCAGGGGAGGGCAGTGAAATGGCGGGGGACGGAGCGACAAGGAGGTAATTTGTTTGTGTCCACCTGTTATGGGATAGAGACATCTGGCAGTAGATACTATAGATAGATAGGAAAGGGGACAATAACAGAGAGGAGTACTTAGCTGCCAAGCATAGGGCCAGAAAGGAGGTATACATTAGGTCCTCATTTAATATCATAGTTATGTTCCAAAAATTCACCACAGTGAATGAGCTGACATTAAGTTGAGTTTTTTTCCCCACAGCACTGTCTTAAAACATGAACATCATGTAGGTTTTTTTTTCAAGAATTCTCCCCCAGTATCCCTGCTTGTCGTAAGAGGCGACTAAAACGGTTGGTGGTGGGTTAGTGCCCCACCCCAAACACAACTAACTGAAAATACAAACAGGAAGCCTCGGACCAGGACTGACCAAACGTTGATGACAAAGGAACGGACAAAGGATGAGATAAAGATGGCGACCTGGAATGTGAGGGGTATGAATGATGAGGTGAAAGAGAGAGAGATTGTACAGGTGCTTGAGAGTGCGAAAGTGGATATATGTGGAATAACTGAAACTAAATGGCGAGGTGAGAGTGTGAGAGAATGGGAATATGGATGGGTATATGCGCGGGAGTGGGTGAGAATGAGAGGGCGAAAGAGGGAGTGTGTATTGTTGTGAGCAACAGGTGGAAGGAGAATGTAAGAGAGTATGGATCAGTTGAGTCAAGGATTGTGTGGGTAAGAGTGAAAGTTGGACTACAAATGTGGGCAATTGTGTGCGTGTATGTTCCAACGCAAAATCGCATAAGTAGAGTGAGAGAAGAGTTTTGGACAAATGTGGAAGCCTGCTTGGAAAAGTTTGAAAGGAATGAGAGAGTGTTTCTGATTGGAGATATGAATGGAAAAGTAGGGAATGAGAAGGTGGATGGAGTGGTTGGTGAGTGGGGTGTGCCTGCAGAGATGGATGAGAATGGCAGTGCTTTAGTGGACATTTGTGCTGGGAGGGGGTTGGTGGTAGCTAATACCGTCTTCAGGCACAAAATGATCCATAGGTATACATGGCGAGTGGTGAGAATAGAGGACGGGGGAATGAATGAATGGAAGGCAATGATTGACTATGTGTGTGTGGATGAAAGGATGAGAAGATGTATAATGGATGCAAGAGTATATAGAGGTTGGGGGAGTGGACTTTCTGACCACCACTTGGTGGTGGCCAGAATTAGAATCCAAACAAGTTGGAGGAAGAAGACAAGGGAAAGACAGGAGGAAGTATGTGTTACAAGGAGGGTAGAAAAGTTACAAGAGGATGGAATAAAGGCTGAATATAAAAGGGAAGTGGAGGAGCGATTGGGTAAATATAGATTGGAGCAGATGGGGGACATGGAGGGTGTGTGCAAGATATTCACAGAAGAAATCTGTGCAGCATGTGAGGTGGTGTGTGGGGTGAAGAGAAGACGAAAGGGGGTTCAGGGAACAGCATGGTGGACTGAAGAGGTGAGAGAGGCTGTGGCACAAAAGAAGAAAGCATATAATGAGTGGATGAGGAACAGGGGCGACGAAGAGAGTTATATGTAGTGAGGAGGAGAGAGGTGAAAAGATTAGTAAGAGAGAGTAAGAAGAGAGTGGATGAGGAATTTGGAAGGAATTTGAGTGCAAAGTGGAGGGAATGTAAGAAAATGTTCTGGAAGGAGGTAAAGAGAGCTAGACAGGGTGCCAACGAAGTTAGTGGGGGTGTGAAAGATAAAAATGGTAGATTACTAGTGGAGAAGGGACAAAAAGTTAACAGATGGAGAGAACACTTTAATGAACTGTTGAACATAGAGAATGAAAGTAATGCAAGTATAAGTGGCTGGGGAATGGCAGGGAAAAGGAGGGTTGTGAGAAGAGAGGAAGAAATCACCAGGATGGAAGTGGTGGAAGTAATGAAGAAAGTTAAAATGGGGAAGCCCCAGGAATTGATGGAGTGTGTGGTGAAATGCTGAAGCATGGGGGAGCGATAGTAATAGAATGGATGTGGAAGGTGTGCAGATTGGCTTGGGAGGAAGGTAGAGTCCCGGAGGATTGGAAGTCAGGTATAATTATTCCTTTGTACAAAGGAAAAGGGGAAAAAGCAGTGTGTGGTAATCATAGGGGCATTTGCCTTCTCAGTGTAATAGGAAAAATATATGGTAGGATACTTATTGACAGAGTTAGGGAAATTACTGAGGAATTAGTTGGAGAAGAACAAGGAGGTTTTAGGAAGGGAAGAGGTTGTGTAGACCAGATATTCATTCTTAGATCCTTAGTGGAAAAGTTTCTAGAGAAGGGCAAGAAGTTGTATGCAGCCTTCATGGATCTGGAGAAAGCATATGACAGGGTGGATAGACAAGGATTATGGAAGGTATTAAGAATATATGGAGTGGACGGGAAGTTGTTGAAGGCAGTGAAGAGTATGTATGAGGGTGCTAAGGCTGCATTGCGTGTGGATGGCAAACTGAGTGAATCTTTCCATTTGAAGGTTGGATTGAAACAAGGATGTGTCATGTCTCCATGGTTGTTCAATCTGTATATGGATGGGGTTATAAAAGAGATACAAGGTCGGGCAGTGGATGTTGGAGCGGCCCTAGTGAGAGAGGGCAGTGTTTGGAAACTCCCTGTACTGTTGTTTGCAGATGATACTGTGTTGTTGAGTGAAGACGAAGGGGAGCTGCAAGGCTTGGTAGATGAGTTTGGGAGAGTGTGTAAGAAACGGAATCTAAAGGTGAATGTGGGTAAGAGTAAAGTCATGGTCTTCGAGAGAAGTGAAGCCAGTGAGTGTACAGTGAGATTGGACGGGATGGAAATGGAGAATGTGAGTGAATTTAAGTACTTGGTGAGTGTGATGAGTAAGGATGGTAGTCTGGAGGGTGAAGTGCTCGAAAGGGTACAGCAGGGAAGGAAGGTTGCTGGTTCGTTGAAAGCAGTGATAAGAAACAGGGAGGTGAGCATGGAAGTGAAAAAGCTGTTACATAACAGTATTGTGATACCAACTCTGACATATGGAAGTGAATCTTGGACCCTGTTGGAAGGACAGAAGTCAAGGGTGAGAGCAGTGGAAATGAGTTATTTGAGACGAGCATGTGAAGTCACATGGAGAGACAGACTAACAAATGAGGAAGTGAAGGAGCGTTGTGGTGTGGTTGAGGACGTGATGGGAAGCGTTAGGAGAAACACGTTAAGGTGGTTTGGGCATGTGGAGAGGATGGAGAGTGAAAGATTGACGAGGAGAGTGTATGTGAGTGAGGTGGAGGGGGCGAGAGGGAGGGGGAGGCCGAGGATGAGATGGAGGGATGGAGTGGAGAGGTATATGAGAGAGGGGGGTGTGAGTTGGGAGTGTGGTAGTGAAATGGCAGGGGACAGAGTGACATGGAGGCGATTTGTTTGTGGCCACCCCGTTCGGGATTGAGGCGTCTGGCAATAGATAGAGATAGATAGTTCCTTATGCAGAACTAGTATTCATTTACTGCTTCAAGTCATGAAACCTTCCAACTATCATCCATCAGTGAATGTTAACAGGGGAAACAAAAATCATTTATTACATTTTTTCAGTATTTAATGCTAAATTAACCCTTTTGTGCACCGTAAGTTTTATTAAGTTTTACGGCTGACGATTTTACTTACCCACGCCTGCCACCAGGCCGCCCGCACGACACAAATTGCACGTATTCTTGCCGAATTTTCGCCAACCAAACCTCTAAATATTGCCCTGAAACTCACATCATCTTATTCGCCGATGTTTGTTTTACCTGATAAGCCAAAAGAAAAACCAGAAAAATACGAATAAAAGTATATTAGGCTGCCGTGAATATACATTTTGGAACGTTGATCTCACTTCCCAACATCATCATTCGAGTGTTTTCCATCATACAGAAAAATGTTATTATAAGTTTTGATAGTGAATTTCATTGGTTTTCTAATGAGGTGTGTCCGGTTGTGATGCGGTATGTAGTTTTCAAGAAAGTAGCCAAAATTTAAAAGCCATTTTTGTAAAAAAAATTGTTTTTTGTACAGGGAGGTATACTGCAGAAGTTTTCTTCTTGTGTAGAATTTCATAAACTTTCTCCTGATACCTTTTTGTTTTGATACGCCTCATAGTTTCCGAGTAAATCACAAAAAACTACAGGGTACTTGCGGCCGCGGTGCACTTTCATCATGCACGCACAATAACCACCAACATAACAACAACTTTTCATTAGAGAAATTACATGGTTATGTCCTGTACATACGTAGAATTCACTGACCTTTATCATGGTTCTTACAGGAAATCGATACGTTCAATAATTTTGGAGTAAATGGACGACAAAGATAGAATAATCTTCCTCGCCCGCAAGTGAGATAAAAACGTTCAATTTCCCTGCCTCACGAATACTTACATGTTTTCGCTCGTTAGGTTTTATTTTTATTATTATTTTTTTTTTACTTATATTATACACGTGAAATATCATAAGCTCTTTGATAGTGCTCTCAGAAGAATAACATGACCACTATTCTTTTTGCTAGGTACTGATACTGAAGCTGAACTTTCTTCCATCTCATATTTGTATATGTAAATGACCACTATTCTTTTTGCTAGGTACTGATACTGAAGCTGAACTTTCTTCCATCTCATATTTGTATATGTAAAAAACAATACTTATTTATGAAAAAAATACAGGAATGTAGAAATAGGTCAATATACAAATCAACAAAATATGGATAACTCACTTGCTCCAGAGGTGTTGAGTTGCTGGCAGGAACTTGAAGGAATTGAAGATGAGTTAGGTAGTGTGTGGGCTTGTGTGTGTGTGTATGTGTGTGGGTGCATGAGAGTCAGAGTGTGTGTGTGTAGGTTTTTTTTTTTTTAATGCAAGGAAGAAGGAACCAAAGGCCAGGGCCCGCATACTGTTCCTTCCAAGAAAAAGTAAAAACAACACAAAAGAGAGCCAAATTCAAGATCCATTCATTTTGAGATGCCTGGACACACTGCGCTTGAAAGATTGGAGATCATAGGAAGTAGGGAATACAGACAGAGGGAGACAGTTCCAGAGTTGACCAGTTGCATAAATGAAGGACTGGGAGTAACGGTTAACTCTTGCATTAGAGAGCTGGACAGAAAAGGGATGAGAGTGTGGTGCTAGACGGGCAACGTGCCCGTGGCAGAGGTGGAGGGATGCAAGCAGACAGTTCAGAGGAACAGTGACCATTGAAGTAGCGATAGAAGAGAGGTAAAGATGCAACAGTGCGGCGAAGAGACAAAGGTTGAAGGGAATCAGTAAGAGGAGGAGAGTTAATGAGACGAAAAGCCTTTGACTCCACCCTGTTGAGAAGGGCTGCATGTGGGGAGCCTCCCCACACATGAGAGTTGTACTCCATACACGGGCGAATAAAACCCGTGTACAAGGTCAGCATCTGTGCAGGGGTAAAGAAAGTTCGGAGTCGGCCCAGCACACCTAATCGTATGGAAGCAGATTTCACAAGAGATGTAATATGTTCTTTCCAAGACAAATCCCGAGAGAATGAAACCCCTAGCATGTTCAAGGATGATGCAGGACTGAGCTGGACATTATTAAACATTAGTGGGTAATCCTGAGGAAGATTTTGTCGGGTTGATAAGTGTAAGAACTGAGTTTTTGATGCATTAAAAATAACAAGATTATTTTTACCCCAATCAGAGATATGAGCCAAGTCAGACATTAGGTGTGCCATAGCCTCATCCCTTGTTTGCTGAAGTAACTGCTGAGATGGACGTTGCGGAAATCGAATGGAAAGGTGAAGGGTGGAATCATCAGCATATGAGTGGATAGGGTTAGATGTACAGCTTAGAAGGTCATTGATGAATAAAAGAAAGAGAGTTGGTGATAGGACAGAGCCCTGAGGAACACCACTGTTGATAGGTCTAGGAGAAGAACGATGGCCGTCTACAACAGCAGCTATAGAACGACCAGAAAGGAAGCTAGAGATGAAGGCACAGATAGAAGGATAGAAACCGTAAGAGGGCAGTTTGGAAATCAAAGATTTATGCCAGACTCGATCGAAAGCCTTTGAGATGTCAAGTGCAATGGCAAAGCTTTCGCCAAAGTCCCGAAAGGAGGATGACCAGGAGTCTGAAAGGTAGGTGAGAAGATCGCCAGTGGAGCGTCCCTGACGGAACCCATACTGACGATCAGAAAGAAGGTTGTGACAGGAAAGATGCTTTAAAATTTTTCTGTTAAGAACTGATTCGAAAACTTTTGATACACAGGATGTTAAAGCAATTGGACGATAGTTAGAGGGTTGGGAATGGTCACCCTTCTTTGGGACTGGCTGAATGAGAGCAAACTTCCAGCAAGAAGGAAAGGTACAAGTTGAGAGACAAAGGCGAAAGAGTTTACCTAGGCAGGGTGTAAGCACAGAAGCACAGTTTTTGAGGACAACAGGAGGGACTCCATCAGGCCCATATGCCTTGTTAATATTGAGGCCAGTGATGGCAGAAAATACATCAGCTGAAGAAATTTTAATG